>JAQFZE010003257.1:0-12907 GCA_034695245.1 Dicyrtomina saundersi | reverse complement strand
TTATGATGCGGATGCGGTTTTCGCCTTGACAGTTTTCCACTTGTTTTTCTGCATTTGCACATTTCAGTCTGTCTCCATTCGCCTCTTTATCATTCCGCGAATTCTGACGCAAATCGTATCATGTGGCATCAGGGCCGGACAAAGGAATTGATTTTGGGCAGCAATTTGTTTCCATACAAAAACCACCATTTTGATTTATTCATGGTTTTCTTTGGTAAAGCAAAATGTTCTATTTACATGTTTTAGAAAAGTTCCAAATGTTTCTTTTACTTGACTCAGAAAAGTACTCAATGTTCAATTTACATGTTTTAGACAAGTGCAAAACGTTCAATTTACATGTTTTAGACAAGTGCAAAACGTTCAATTTACATGTTTTAGAAAAGTTCCAAATGTTTTTTTACTTGACTCAGAAAAGTGCTCAATGTTCAATTTACATGTTTTAGACAAGTGCAAAACGTTCAATTTACATGTTTTAGACAAGTGCAAAACGTTCAATTTACATGTTTTAGACAAGTGCAAAATGTTCGATTTACTTGACTCAGAAAAGCTCAAAATGTTCTATTTACAAGCTTTGAGAAAATTGGAAAATGTTTTATTTCCATGTTTTTGAAATGTGTAAAATAATGTATTTGCATATTTTTGAAAAGCGCTCAATGTTCAAGTTACATGATTTTCGAAAATTCAGGGAGCGGGAGCTGCCTGCGCTCGGCTCATTATCCGGCCCTTTGTGGCATTCATGGGGTGTATGAACTTATTAATATAAAATTAATGATGTTTGTCAACTACATTTTATTCCTTTTGTATGCATGTGATGTGGGAGCATGAGAACAGTTTCATTCCACGTACTACGATCCATTTATTTACTACAAGTCGAACATAATTTAATCCGTGTTGTTGAGTATCGATTCTATCGATGTTAAACACAGACATTTATGCAGTGGTTATATAAAAGCTTTAATGACGTAAGGGTCATAGGGTTCTAGATATTGACATTTTTTTGATGTTACATTTTGAATTCGTTACGTTCAGTCACAATTAAAAGATTAGATCATTGTTTCCTTCATATGCTTATTATTACATTTGTCATGACTGAAAATTCCATGTTTTTGGAAAGGTGCAAATTGTTCTAATTCCATGTTTTTGAAAAGTGTAAAATGTTCTATCTAAACGTTTTTTAAAAACTGCAGAATGATCGATTTACAATTTTTTGAAAAACTGCAAAATGGTCTACTTACTTGTTTTTGAAAAGTGCAAAATATTCAATTTAAATGTTTTCAAGACATATTTGAATATTTTTGTAGATAGTTGATATTGTTTTTAGCTACAAATGGATATGGTTCATTTTTGTTCTTCACCGACGATTTGTTAGTCGTTAATACAAAAAGATAATAATTTAGTGATATACATGATAATAGTAACTAATTTCTGTGTCGCGAGCCGTGCTGTCCAGAATCGCTGCCACGAAACCGCTGTCATGAAATCGCTGTCACGGAATCGCTTCCATGAATCATTGCATAACTAAAAGGTCTTACTGAGGGCCAACACTAATTTGTAAATCTCTATCTGCAAGTATCTAAACATTGTTGTATGGGCTGCGGCCAAGTTATTTGAGAGAAGGTAAATATTTATTTACAACTGGCGCAACAATATTACGCTTGCCACAAGGACACAATAAGGACAGCATAAAATTTTATGAGAAAGTAAATGGTTTTAAAATGATGCAAGAATTTTTGTTCCATAATACAATTTGTAAAAATTAGCTATTAGATAAATTCATATTATATAGATGATTATGGGCAATACTTCACACGCCTCGAATGGTAGCAATCACTATTTCGTGTATCATTGTAGAAGGAAGCCGCATATCTTTTCGAAATGACTCAAAAAAGCCGGACTTATACCTCGAGCACCCACGGGCAAACCTATGACTTCAAGTTTCTTAAGTTGGTATTTTTCAAGAAAGTAAGGAATACATTGAACGAAATGAGCTTGCTTTTCAACATTAACCTCATCAGCTTGACCAAAATGTTGCTCCATACGGGCATGTAGCAGTATAGCAGTATTTGATAGTTCTAGAGGTTTAACCTCTTTTGTAATAATTTGGAACTCCCTAGGGACCCAAATGCAACTTCTTCAACCTCTAGTGGAAAGCATTTTTATCACGTTGCTTCTTGTCAGTAGTTGCTTTCGCCAAAAATTCACAACCAAGCTGCGTCTATTAACCCTAGTTAATTCTCTAATCATGCAAAATCTTCTTGTGTGACTCGCTTAAACATTATGAAACGAAAACCTAAGCTTTTAAGATATTTTCCTTATTTTAAACCAAGTCATTTATTATCTAATATTGACTCGTTAATTCCAGTTCGAAATTCTACATCAAAGCATATTGTAGAATCCTTTCCTATTGCCTGTGCTAACTTTGTGTAGTACCATTATTTTAGCTTCACTTTCTTAAGTAATTTCAATTACTTTTGCGCGATCAAACTTATCTAACTGAAACTTCTAAATTCAAAGATGGCTTGTGAACGTGAACCTCCTGAAAACATTACCACTCAATGACCATTGCTTCACAAATAGGTAACGATGCTTTAGACTATAATCATTGTTACCGTCAATTCGGTGATCGCATTAACTTGATTTTATATTTTATTTTATATAAGTGTATATTTTGCACATTAAAAAACATTACGTTAACTTTTTGACCTTGTTTTTGAAATACTTTTACCTTTATTAGTTATATTTACTTCTTAATAATTATTGTAATTTTATTTTGAGTTTATTTTAATACGACGTTTCTTTCAAAATTGGAAGAATTTAGCAGTACAAATCTACATTTGCAGCGTTTGGACCGTTGCCGTACTGTTTAAAAAACAATCAATACATAATTTTAAGTTTTATAGTTTTTAGTTAAACCATTTTGGTCCACCCATTGTAATTACCATGCATTTAGTTCAGTTCAATCAACTTTCATTATTGTATTCTTGTACATCTTTTAGTAGCTTAAAGTTGCCATTATTTTTGTTGAAAACACCATTTAAGCCACAATTACAATACTTAGGCTATCACAATTTTTAATTTATAGATCTAATTACTTAGTTTTCAGTTTAGTAATTTTATGGTCCCTTTTTTCTTCTTGCAACGGAACAGCAAAAGCCAAGCAAATGTACTTTTTAAACATTTAGTTTTTTAATTTTTTATTTGCTCCATAATGCATGTAGAAGCTTTTTGATTATTTTATATTTTATTATCCTGGCACGTGCTTCTTTGATTAGAAATCAAAGCCATTTACATTTATGCGTAAATCAATATATATAAATAAATTGATTTCAGTATGTAGTTTACTTTTACCTGTACTCCTTAAAAGGAAGAGCAAAGTCCAAACAACACTGCCTAATTTCTTTTAATTTTTAATTTTATCTGTTCCACTTTACTTATTGTGTTGAAACACTCCTTTAATTCAAGATAAATATATTTACTAATTAATGACATTTTCTTATTACTACAATTATTTAATATTTTTATGTACATTTATCTCAGCATTTTATTCAATATGAGTACCTATACCAAATTCCAATTTACAATTACCATTATCTTTTACTTACAGGTTACTACTGCATATAATTTCGTTTACTATTCACCTCATAGTTGCTACTATTTTCAGTAGTATCACCACCTTGTGGTTGATTTTTCAATTTTATTTGCTCCAAAGAATTCCTATGTAGGAGCCAATAGCCAATTTAAATTCTTCTACACTCCATTTTGCCTTTTTCCTTATTATGTGTGCATATCACACATCTCAAAAACATTACTATATTAAAGTCAAAGTGGAGAACTGCACATTTATTGCAGTTTATGCACTTCCCAGGCTTTGAAGTTGGGCTTGAGATTTGGATTCAACCAGGGGCTGACAAAGATGTCTCGGTTGCATCTCAGATTTCTGTCATCGTCCTTAACAATCAGAGTTAGATTAGAGCTACAACTAATTAAACCATTGAAATACACCTGTCACTAAATTCAAAGCCAAGCTACTGTTAACTTTACAAATTTGTATATGTTGTTATTGCATCTACTCATACATCTACTCTCATATAACTTTCAATGCATTCGCATTGCCACGCGCTGGCTCTACAATAAAATGCATAAAATTATCATGTAAGAAACGGTGAATGATCAACCACGTTTTATTTGTTAAGCCTCATAAATAGATACGCTTCAGGTATTTCACTTTGATTACTAAAACTTTTGATATTCATTCATGAAATTCACAAAACTATCTTATTCATAAGCAGCAAGCTTACCATCAGCCTTTAAATTCAAGCTACGCATTTGTAGTAATGCCCTTCAAAAGGAATAAATTTACAAACCGGAGATGGCTGTTAAATACCTATATTATTGAATTACTGTATTAATTTCTTAACTAGATTTCATTTTTAGCACCAATTTAACAGCGCATTCTTTTAGTTGTGATGTGATTACTTGAAGCATACGATAATGTTTGGAATGAGGTAAGTAAATCTTTTTTAATCATTATTAACACAATGCTATTGTTTGGATCAAACAAAAAACTTTAGCAATGTCGATAAGTAAAAATACAGTTTTAGAACGGAAGTTGCTTTGGATTTGAAATACGTTGCGTAAGAAACACTGAACGATTGTGTCTTGTTGCCAGCTTAGCTCTTGTTTTGCATTTAAAAAGACTAACACTAAACTTTATCCCTACAATTTTCCGGGAAAATACTACAGCAAAACTCGCCTGTGTAAAAGTTATGGTCTGATCTAAATAAGGATGTTTACATCTTCTCGAATCTTACTCTTGTGTATTTCTCGGTCCCAAAAACAATGTCAACGTTTCCATACAGGACCCCCCAGGAATAATTTCGACACAGGAATAGAAGGCTTTGAACAAAACAAAAAGGCGCATCGTAACCCAAATCAAAAAAGGCTTCCGTCTTTCCTCGATACCGTCACTTATTTGAGCGAGGATGAGGTCAAAAAGATGTACCAAGAGCTGCAAGGCGTCGTCGATGAAATGGTTAATTTGAGTTACACAAAGGGAGCTACTCTAGGCAATAGGAGGACGCGGGAAATGATGGAGTACACTTTACCGTGGTCACCTCCGTGGTAATTGTTTGAAATTTTGAAAAGTTATCAGAAATCTCTAATTCATAAATATGTGCTAGCATGATACAATTATTCTTATTGTAAGCTGACGCCGTTTAATTAATGTGTTCAAGTGCCACTCAAACTTTGATGGCTAACAAATTCTACGTGGAGATCCGGAGGGCGACAGGAAAAATGTTGCCAGATGAAGAAGGCCATGAACAACTTTCGTATAAACTTGCTTGGGCTCTCGAAATGGTACTTAACTTGAAAGAATTATTTCATAATTTTGTATACAGTGATTTAAAAAAAAACATCACTTTTCCATTAGTAGGAGTTGTTCTCTAAATGCAAGGAGGCTTTATGGTTAACAGCCATATATTTGCACTACTTTTGTAAATATTTAGAAAAATCACAATATAGCATTTGAGGATCGAACCTTGTTAGAATAGGCTAAGGATAGTTGATAAATGTATTTAAATTATTGACAGCTTGCAAGGCCAGCTTTATTGCTAGACGACATCATAGACGGGTCTGATCATAGGCAGGGTCTCCCATGTTGGCACACAGTCCTAGGAGTAGGATTGCATGCAGTGAATGACTTGGTATTGCTAACGCATGGGGGCAACTACCTCCTCAACAAGTATTTTGGTCAAACATGCTACTTTTCAAATTTGATGGAGCACGTTTCCAAAACATTTATGAAAACAGGAGTTGGGGAAAATGGTTTGCATTTAATGGCCATGGAGATCAAATCCAATCCAAATGTGTGAGTTCTGATTTTGTAGTAATTATTTCTAAAGCCTTCGGGATGAGTACAGCTTAATTTAGTCACCTTTATATCTTTCAACAAAATTCCAGAATGTTCACAGAGGAGGACCTAAGCATTGTTAAAATACTTTTAAATGCTCAAGTTTTCCCAAATTTACCAGTGGTGGCAGCCATGTGGTTTGTGAGTGTCTACTTTTAAAAGTTGCGGGATGCTTGACATTGTAATAATTAACATTCCTCATGACTTAGAATGGAATTACGGACCCGGAGCTCATAAGGACAGCATATGAAATCGGGGAGCTGATAGCAACTTACAATATAGTTATCGATGACTGGTCAGATCTCTATGGAGAATTTGCAGTGAATGAGAGAAAAAGTTGTGATATTGAAATGGGGAGAATGACATGGCTCCTCTTTACTGCATGTAGGCTAGCTAATAAGGAACAGCGCATGCGTCTCACGGTCATATATAATTATTTTTTTATTATTACATTATTAATATTTATATTGTAACTAACCGGACTCCATGACATGCGCAAGCAACTCATAAACTATTTTAAATTGTATGCAGTCCATCTACGGTGAAAAAGATGGAGCATCTGTTGAAGAAGTGAAATCAATCTACAGCGATTTGAATATTCGTGAAATTGTCAAAGAAATGGGAGAAGGAAGAGGTTATGCATTGGAACAGAGGATCTCCCAACTTCCGCCAAATAAATATCCCACCATTGTTTGGCTCCATATGCTAGACCACTACAGGGAAACAGCACTTGGAAAAGCTGCAAGACCTTAATGAAGGATTATCTATTCATGAAATTTGTAGACAGCTAAATTTGAAAAAAAAAATCGATATTTGTGTAGTAATAAATTAGCATTACTCAAATATACTAACAGTAGTTACATAGCAAAAATTTTAGCTTGTGGACTTATCCCGTTTTGCCAAAAAATCAATAAATTAACATGGGGTAAACAGTCCGTGACATGAAATTTTAATCGTTTTGAATGAAACCAAACATTTTCTTAACTTTTTACCTTTCCTTGCATAAAAACATTAACCCCCGTGTTTGCCTTCTATGTACAAACTACCAAAACACTTAAAAACCAAATTTAAATTAGAAATGCATGTTTTAGGGGGACTTATTCTATTTTGCCCAAACTAATTTAATGGACTTATCCCGTTTTGCCAAAAAACGAAATTTGAACTATTTAAAAAAATTGCTTTGGTTGAACTTTAACCTTTACTATTCAACACAGTAATGTATCTAGTTGAATAAAAAAAAATAACTCAAATAATGTCATTTTTGAAAAAAATGGACTTATTCCGTTTTGTCAAAAAACTATTAATTTACATATTCACTAATCGTTTGTTTGCTAACTAACTACACGTTTTAAAAATTTGTATGCCTAATAAGGTAGTAACTTTTACAGGAACAATGATTTTAAGGTTTTAATAAAATGATTATGAATTAAATTAAATAATTCAGCGCTTAGATTCAGATTTATTCATCGTTGGTTCCAGGTAGATGCTGACCATACTGAGGGATAATAGGCTATTCGTTACTTTGGATATGTACTATTGAAAAGTTGAATGATTTTATTGGAACATCTTTTCTTGAAGCAGGATTTTTACTTGTCACGTCTCACTGCTGATAAATATGAGTAATCGGTAACACAGTATTTTACCAAACACAATCCAAGGACAAACTTTTAGTTGACGTTTTGAAACGCTCATGATACGCACGTAATCATATGAAAATAATAAAGTACTGTAAATGCTGATCCATTAAATTCGATTTTAATTGTGTCATTGTTAATGATTCGGATTATAAGACTCCAGGCCCGGATCTAGGAATTTTTTTCGGGGTGGGCAAATGTAAAAAATACACCAAATTATTGTGTTTTTTTGAATTTTCCTGTCTTATCTACTACAAATTAATAACTTTCGGGGTGGGCAACTGCCCGGATGCCACCCCCTTGGATCCGGGCCTGTAAGACTCTGTCATGTCTCATGTCATATCTACACGTGTTAGCAATCATAAATTATCGTTGTCGCCACTGAAGTAGTTTTCGGTTCTAGTAGGTTTCTCTCTTCGTAACAACTGAATTCAATTCGTAACAACACCTTGAAACCTTGAATATGTAATAAATGTTTTGTACTTTTCCAAAGCTTGTTATTAACATTAAGCTTATCTTTCTTATGTAAGTAGGTTCCTTATGACATAGCTCATTTTATTTATAACTTCAATTAAGTACATTAAGAAACAGTTAATTATATTCTGCACAGAATCAAATGGTCAACACAAAATTTAAGCAGAATTAAAAAATAATTGTGCATAAAAAAAAGAGCGTAAAGTGTCAATTGCGAGTTTTTAAGATGAAAAAATGTTCTGTTTGCATGTATTTAAAAGTGCAAAACGATCTATTTGAATGATTTTTGAAAGTTCCAAATGTTTGTTACGTTTTTTAGGGCCGTAATACTTGTTGATAGGAATTAATAATTTTTAGGAACACAACTAAGGAAAGGGTGATTTTGATTCTTCAAGGGCCATGTAACTTATTTCAAATCAAATATTTGATATTTTAGTATATAGTCCGCAGCGCTGGCAAAGCAAAAAAATTTCATATTAATTACTTCTTGTTATAAAATAGGCGATAGTCATTAATACCTAAGTAAAAGTTTAAAGTAGTTTAGTGACTGACTCCCAATCATTCGCGTACCTACTAAAACAATTATTGAATTTTTAATGTTTTTATTTGGGTGCTTGTAAATATTTTTTTAGTGGATTGAATTGCTTGTCAGTCTGAGACCGGCCACTGCAGATAGAAAAGAAGCTATGGTACAGTTGAAAAATAAATATAATTTTACAGATAAGTCGGCAGCCTACACAACGTTAGACTTAAGTGCAGAGACAAAGACGCATTTCTACGTTTCCATTTTTGTTCATTTACTTTTCATGCCGGCTCATTCTCTGTCGTATGCACCTACTGTCGGTGGCGGTATAAAAGTAGAAACAAACACTATCTCTCATGATGCTTTGCGCCGGATTTGTCCACCTTGGGTTCAAAGAAGATGCTGAGCTTACAGCGAATTGTTTTAATCATTGGGAAACTTTGTTTATATAGGAAGGCTAACATAAAGTCCTTGCAGTTGGTGTCCGTGAAAGCAGGCTAAGTTACAAGTTGTGCTGGGGAAAATGGACGGGATTTGAGTGGTGCTGGTACAAATGGGTTTTATAACAGCACAGGTTTGAGTTGGTATGCCGGTACGAACTTTGCTGGTACCGTGTGGCAGGGTTCAAGCGACTTGAAAGATCGTGTTGAGAATTGCGCCGGTACCAGAGGGGTTTGTGCAGGTTTTAGTTAGCTGGAAACGCCTTGTGCCAATGCGGGTGGGCTTGGTAAGAAATACACCTGTACGAGTGGGTAAGGAACGAAATTTGATGCATTTGGTGGACCAGGTACGAGTGGTACGGCTAAGTTTGTGAAAATTCTGTCATGTCTGGTCAATAGGTTGAGTTGGGTATTGATGGCTTAAAGATATACGTTTACCTGATACATAATTACAGTGACGTCATTTACGGATCACTCCAATAAACAATACATATTTTTTGACGTCATTGACGGACGATCCCAATAAAAGAGTGATATTTTTTTGACCTCATTTACGGACGATTCCAATAAACGAGTGATATTGTTTTGACGTCATTAGGGACGATCCCTGAATATCTATACCATATATAGATATATCCCTGACATGCAGTTAAAAAATGTTGGAAAAAAATTGAAGCTGCAACTGGAGCTACTAAAAACTATGATATTTGAATGACGTCAGTATGGACTATCCCTGAATATCTATACCTTGCATAGATATGTCAATGACACGTACTTAAAATAGGTTGGAAGAACATTTAAAGTTGAAAATGGGGGTACCTAAAGCTGTAAAATGTTTAGGACGTCATTTATGGACGATCCATCACCATCAATTACCCATTTTTTACGTATGTCCGTGATCTGTAGTAATGAATAGGAATCCGTGTGCTCGAACCCTGGAGCCCAGACTTCAGACCTGTGTCCGATGGTCCGATGGTCCAATTTACCTCTGCGACACTGCAGTCCCAGACCCACGACCACTATACCAGGCTGCCCTGTGAACGTACATATTATGTAAGTAGTACGTTTACTTGTAATTGAAATTCGTGAAAAGTTTCCATGTGTATTTTTAATGGCGAAAGACAAGCTCTCAGCTCCGTATGTACCTCCATGTATTTCAGTAACAAATATTGAAATGCATGTAAAGTCGTGCCAGACACCCGTTTTTCTTAGCATTCATTTGATTGCTCAAAAGTTGGTCCATTAAATCGTCAATTGTGAAAAACTGGCAAATCCGTGTAATTCCAAAAACAATAGGGTTCTATTCCATCGCATTCACGATCATTTAAATTTATTTGAAAAATTTAAGTTGAAAACTGAGACAAAAAAAATCGACAGACAGACAGATGGACAGAGCCATTCCCATAGATGCTTAAGCTCAGCATCTAAAAAGATGGACTTTCACAATTTTAGAATGGAATTACGGACCGGACGCTCATAAGGAAGGCAGTTGAGCTTGGAATGGAGGTATCAACCTACCTACATAATAGTTGCGGATGACTGGGTAGACTGCTATGGCGGACACGCGGGAAATGAGATAAATGCAAGTGACATTCAACTTGGAAGCTTTAGTTGGCTTCTCTACACGGCACACAAGCTAGGAAACGAAGAGCAGCGTCTCATGGTTTTCCATGCAGCATATCGTGTGTGAAGAACCAAAATGACCCATATCCAATTTAAGCTCGAGTCAAAATGAGCTATGTCATAAAAACACTAAATATGGAAGATGCGTTACATGTTAATTAAGTGATTTTAAAAAGTGTCAAATGTTCTATTTACACGTTTTTGAAAAGTGTCAAATGTTTTATTTACACGTTTTTGAAAACCGTAAAATGTTCTATGTACATGTTTTTGAAACGTGCTCAATGTTCGATTTAAACGCTTGTAAGATCATACAATATTTGAATATTTGTGTAGATAGTGGATTTTTTTAAAATTAAAAATGGATTTTGGTTCTTCACCGAGGATATTTAACTGTAAGCATATTGTGTGAGCATAGCATTGACACTGAATCTAACGCAGAGCCAATTACCCGCTCTATGACATAAAATAAGGAAAGGAATGGATTATCTATTTTTTAGATTTCTACGGAGTGAAGGATCCAGCAGCTGTTGAGGAAGTCAAACTTTACAGTGATTTAAAAATTTGCGAGACTGTGCTTGAAATAGCTGAGGAAAAAAGGCGTGCACTAGAGTATCGGATCTTTCAACTGCCGCAGGACACGTTTCCCTCGGTTGTGTGGCTGAATTTACTTGAACACGTTGCAAACGTGGGACGTGGAACAGCTGCAAGAGCTTAGTGTGGGAATTAGTAATACAATTCCTAGGCGCCTGAATTATTTAAAGAAAATTTCTAGTTCAAAAAATAGCGTTCAATGCAAACACAACACTGGGTGTGCATTGTTTATGGAAACAAGTTTTTGAATAAGTGTGCAGTATGCTAATTACACCTTCGTCATCAAGGAGCAATAATTTTTCCTTCACTAATGACACGCTACATGGAAATGATAAATGTCAGCATTGTTCTCTGTCATCAATTGTTTGTATCAATGTCGATTTATTAAAATAAAAGTAATAATAATACGTAAGCAAGCGTTACTACCTTAATGTACGTACTGTAGAGGCAACCGAAAGTGAAGGCTAGTACTAGTGAAAAACCATATACCAAAAACAAGGGTTAAAGCCCTTGTTTAATGGCAGCCTTAACAGGAACGTTAGGCTATTTTTTCAACAACATGTTTCATTTTTGAAAAAAAAGTCTTTTGAATTTGCCGCAAAAACTTAAAATCCAAATTTTAACATTTTACCAAATGGAATACATAAACGATACACCATTTAAATCGAAATGAATAAGCAAAGCTAATTAACTTAGTGTGACAGCTCAGATCATGATTAATTTTTAATTGTAATTAAAAAGCTTAACTATGTTTTTGTCAAAATGACCGATGTTAATGCATGATATATCATTTTAAAGCCCTTTAAAAATTAAGAAAATTGGTATTTTGTTTTAGGCTTCCGACGCATAAAAACATTTTAGGCGGAATTTTTAGATGCTGAGCTTAAGCATCTATTGTAATGGTGATATCCGTCCGTCCGTCCGTCCGTCCGTCCGTTGGCTGTACACTGCAGGTTACAGTATTGATCGTATGTGCCTGTAACTACTTTCAAACGATCAGAAATGCGACTGAGCAGGTTTGTATTGTTTTTTCACTTTAATCGAACTGGCCATTTCTTTACAATTAACAGTTTACTGGACCCATGTCAAAACTCAGGAAAGTGAGCTTTTTAAAAACCGATAGGTACATGTAAACAAATAGAGAATGTGCATACATACGTAATTTTAAAGTTCTGCGGGGCAAATACAAGTAAATCTTATAGTACAGACCCAACCAGCCTCAGCTACAGTTATCAATGGTCGGTCTGTGGTCTGCTACGTCAGACACGCAGGGAATATGTTATAGATATTCAGTATATAGGTTATACATATTCAGGGATTATCCATAATGACGTCCTTCAAATATAATAGTTTTAAGTACCCCCATTTACAACTTAAAATTTTTTTTCAAAATATTTTAACTTCATGTCAAAAAAATAAATATACAGATGAGAGATTTTCAGGGATCGCCTATGAATGACGTCCTTAAATGACGTCGTTACATATCAAAGTATTAGGTACCCCCAGTTACAACTTTATTATGTTTACCAATCTATTTAAACTACATGTCTTGATCATACATACCGATATAGGTTGTATATATTGGAGACCATCGAGCACGCGAACCGCGAACATCTAAATTTTAAGTAGTCCCGAAGTATTTCATAAATTTTATTTTACTTTTCAATTTTGAACAGTTAAATAACAGTTTTTGTCTACTTTTAACTCGTAA
>JAQFZE010003256.1:0-12908 GCA_034695245.1 Dicyrtomina saundersi | reverse complement strand
TATTTATCTCTATTTTCTCAGACACAAACGTTGTCGGCTTCTTTATTGTTTTGATTCCTATATAACTTTACCTTTCAGGAAAATTCTTTATAGGAACTTTTTATTCCTCCGTTAAATAAAATCAAAGGAGGTAAAAGCGGTTTCACACAAGTTGACTGGGAAATGGAAGCAATAATAAAACTGCGTTGAAACTATATGATTTATGGAAATTCATATAAGTATTAAATTTAATTATTTGAATGACACTGCACTCTGTACACTGCATAAACGATGAGAATAATGGGAAACGCTAACTCAGGTGTTTCAAGCACAGTTGCTAAGTAGATAAGTTAAGGTATTCTTCGATACTTAGAGTAATGGCAAACGAGTAGTCCCCCCCCCCTTTACTTTCGTCGCTGCCGGTGCCGGTGATATAGGTAAACAAAAGTCGTAGTCATTTTGTGTAATGAGAACTACTTGCACATTATATATAAGATTAAATGACCAAAAGGATCTTTTATCTTAAGTGTACAGCACATATATGTTTGATATAGTGAATGACAGGGAAACTATATGTGTAAAATGTAACAATAGGATGTGGAAAAATCCTTGCCACCCCCATTAAAATAAGGAGTGCTATTTGAAAAAGAAAAAAGATATTCCAAACTTTGGCAATATGTTAAACGTTGTTCACTTCTTTTAATTTTCTTGTGTGTGTGTGCACTCCTAAACTCCTAAACATGAATTGGAGAAAAGAATGAGCGTGATTTAGTGCTCTCTTGTCAGATGCTATATCTTCAATCTCAACTTGGAACAAACTCATTCGCGCTCTTCCTTCCGTCTCCTTCATCATCAAAGTTTATCGTCCCTCATTTCTTTAACCTCACATCTCACATCTCACGACCCTTATACCGTAGAACTGAATGGCCACGTACGACGACGAGCAGAAACCTCGACCAGACCAGACCCTTTGAACCACCCATACCTTTTCATCCCTCAAATATTCTACAAAGCATCCTAAGTGCATCTAATATGCTCTTAGAATTTTCCTTAGTTCATGTGTGCAGTTCGACTTGGTTCAAGTTGGTGGATGTGTGGGAACTGTGCTTCATCTTCATCTTTAGAGTGAAATTGCGAGGTTAAGGAAATCCACTCGCTTTTTATGTTTACGGTAGGATAATGGATGAGGAAAGATCCTACATAGTGATCCTATGCTCCTGATCGAAACTAACTAAGAAGAAGAAGAAGATGAAGGAGAAGAAGAAAGACGTGCAGATTTTTTTGTAGAAGAAAAAGAGGTGAAATCTGCGGTACGACAGTTAAGGACAGACAAAGTTTTTTTCAAGGCCTCTTTTCGCCTTTTTCAATGCAATTCCTAACCTAACCTTTCCAGAAATTGTAACGTACACACAGAGACCCGAGACCGAAACCGAGACCGAGACCGGCAGACAGACTCATGGCTCCTTTCTTCTACTTCTACTTCTTCTTCCTTTTTTTTGTGCCCTCAAGAGTTTCTGTAACCAAGGGATGTTACTACAGACTTCCCCCATCAACATTTGGATTCTTGGTGCATATAAATACATGCACATACGGATACTGTACTTTCCCGTGTTCTTCTATGCACTCATGCATCCAACTCTCATGCCTTCGGAATCCGAAAATAAATTTTGTAAATTATTTCAAAAGTTTTTCATGCTTCATTGAAACTATATGGTGATGGCCATGGCCCTAAGAGCATGACATTGCCGAACTTCCGCTCATAACAGTAACAACTTCCAGTGAACTCTACGACTGGATGATTTTATTTTAAGCTCAAATTACAACGTCCAACTCCAACGTTGATGTTGATATGTTACTAAACGCAAAATGTTATTTGCTGTTAAAATTCTTTATTCTAATCAATTTTCATTAAAAAAGTTTGAATATCTCCATCAAAGCACACGTCGTTGCTCTGCTCGGAAATTAACTAAATTATTTTATTAGTTTAATCTTATGGGATTTTGGACTGGATGTTAATACTATGTAGGACTGTACTCAAAGCAGTTTTTACATTCCTCGTAAAGTAAACTCAACTTAAAGTTATATGCAGTAATATTACAATGTTTTGCCTGATAGTACATATCAAATAGTCTTATATAGTATCAGGTATTTTTTTTTTCATGCATCAGCATTTTCTCTGAGGCAGTATAGTTCAGCCAATGCAATGTTCAGTTGCCCCAGCCAACCAGCATGAGTTCTGCTATTAGAGTTACAACAGTTTGCTTTGCAATATCATCAGCATGGATGTGGATACATATTTGGAATATTTGAAATTTCATAACTCGGTTAGATTCGTGCTTCGTGACATCACTACAAAGTTTCTTTTTTGCTGAGTTGCTTAAAATCATACAGCGATGAATTCACTCGTTGGTCTGCCTCCTTCCAGCTCCAACCCTTAGACAGATGATGCGAAGAATATTTTCATCCTTAGCTCATATATTCTTTAGCCTACATACAAGAAAATTGCGAGCCGGAGCCGGAGCCGGAGCCGGAACCAAAGAGCGCAGTGTGAGAGGCGAGTGTGTTACGGAAATCAGGTGGAAGTTGAAGGGGAAAGATGCCATTGGGTACGAAGCACATACACACACAGGCAGTTGAACAATTTTCTTGTATTGTATTGTACTCTGTGTGCGTCTCAAAAAAAATATATTTTGTAATGGGCAACTAGTCTACAATTCTACAAGCTTTGAATTTTACTAAGGCGATGCTGGTTGCTATGCTATGTGAATGTGAATTCCTGCTTTCCAATCGTTTTTGCTTCAGACACAGAAAGAAAGGGAGAGAGAGAGACATGGTGTTTGTGAGTTTTTTTTGTAGTTGTTGTTTTTACGACGAGTATTAAGAGACATTCTTGCCATTCCATATCTTTACATTTTTATTCTAAATTATCTATGATCCCCAGCCTGAATGAGAAGGAAACTAAAGACAGAAACACAGAGACGTCCACAAATAATATTAAAAATATCTTTATGGGGAATTGGCGGAGGACTAACTCAATTTAATTCTCTCCAACCAAGAATATTCTCCCATTTAATGTCAAGTATAAGCAGAATGTTTATAATCAAATGAAATATCTATAATGAAGAGCGTTAATCCATTTAAAAAACATTTCTCGTTTGAAAATAAAACAGAATTAACAGTGTAGTTTTTTCCAGAGATAGGTACTCAACTTGGAGTCGTAGTCGTAAGCATGAAAGTAAAAGTAAAGTAATTTCATATAGTAGATGTTTAGTATTTGTTTCCTAACATTTAAAAGGTTTTTTTGAGAGAGAACTTAGGCTCTTAAAATCTCCATATAATATTCCTCTTCACAACTTGTTTCCTATTAATTCTATGCGCTGGCTGCGAGCATAAATGTGAGCTACATTTATGCGTTGGCAGTAAAACAACTTTATGATGGACACATTCAAACTCAACACTCTACAGCGCAGCGTTGCTGAAACCGAAACCAAAACCAATTTCGAAACCGGAACCGGTAGCCTTAGCGGGAGTCCCGCTAAGGCTACCGTCTCGGTCCCGTTGAGCACCTTCCAAACTCATGCTCAAGCACAAATAAGGAAAAAAAGTCTTACTGTTATAGTCATTCAAATCCGAATCTCCAAATACATACTGAATAGCTACATTACATACGGAGCTATGTATGTAGCTAGTATAGCTAGTATACTAAAAACTGGATGGCGAGAAAGATTTTTTTAATGTTTTCAATCCAATTCAATCTAATCAGCCTCTCTGAGATATGGAATGCCTATACAGCGCTCCATGGGAAAACATTAAATTTTAATGGAGACAAAGTCTAATTTGCTCTAGAGAAATAACAAAGGTAATAAATTTTAGTTTTAGTCTAATGAAATGAATTATTTCAATTGAAAATTTTATTCTTTCCCCAGCTCTATAAAACAGCACTACTTTGATGACTGCAGTGAATAAAAAAAACTAAAAAGAGAAAGTTTACACATTTTTTTTACAGTTTACAGTGGGAAATTAATGTTGCATAAATTCCTAGAAAGTATTACTGCATCGCAGTCTATCAATATATATCTCATATCCTGTGGAACCCGAAATGCTTAAGTAAGCAGTTTTCGTCTGATTTTTGTAATAGAAAAATCCCCTGTCCGATTCTGCAGAATGATATTACTCATAACTGAATTTATGACCCGCCTTACCTCAGTGGTGAAAACATATATACCTTTTTAAATAATGTATTTCCTTTAGAAATCTATTTGGATTTGGATTTATATACCATAAGCATCCGACATCGACATCCGACGATAAAGCTGAATAGAAAAAGGGAGAATTTGCTGTGATAAGACATGAAAGATATCTATCTCTAATCTGTGTCTTTATTAGAGAAAGAATCACTGTCATCACAATCATGAGACTTGAGACCATGGCACCCTATAGGCAGGAGAAAAGAGGCAGGTGTGTGAGTCTTACAGTTTCCAGGAGGAAGGTCAATATACTCTTAGACCGCCAAAAAAAATCCAATGAAAGCGTGTAGTGTACACACACACACACACACACACACACACACACACACACACACTAGATTCATGCCCCACTGCTTTCTCCTTTTCTTTCCTAGGATTTCAGATTTCATCATATTCCTTTCAAATTGACGTGTTTGTTGAGTTGGACGACTGAAATGAATCCTTTGGAAGGTTGACAGTGACAGTGTCTGGGAGTCTGGGCAAACAATAAAGAAGTCCTTATTCACTACGCTTCCTTCCCTCACAGCTTTTTTTATCGGATATCCATTAATCATAAATCTAAAAGTCCCGTATTACATGAGGCACACACTGTACTGCCCTATATGTATACTACAGGAAAGGTAGAAAGGTAAGAGATTAGGGACAATACATAAATGCATATCTCAAATTACGAGGGAGCATGCTACATTTTATACATGTGCCCTACACATTCACCCAGATTCTAGACTCCAGATTTGACATCTTATGTCTCCGGAACACAACCTACCTTCGCACTTTTCATTACTCTTCGTCTGGATAAGTGGGGCTTAAGACAGTGCTGAGGTAATCTGGACTGACCCGAATCCGAATCCGAATCGAATGCGAGTCCAAATCGTAGACACACTGCACACACACGACAACAACATAACGAGACAACCAAGGTAGGTTTAGGCTTTCAAATTATTTGTGTTGCACTCTCTACTATAAGCTTCCTAATGGAAACGAAGCTAACCCTTTCACTCTCAGTTTTCCCATGAATCTCTGTGGACTCTGGACCCTGGACTCGAAACTCTGGACATTGCTCCCATTAGATTGGAAGGAAAGGAGTATAGTCACACACTTGGATTTTTCAATGCTTTAAAAGTTTATATATCAGTAACGTCAAGTCAAGGGAGGAAATGGAGAAAAGGAGAAAAAGGAACTGTAAAAGAAATGGACGGGATTTGTTGCTGTTGTAGTGTTGGAGGGATAGGAAGTCATAAAATCCCTCACCGGGACAAATAGATGCGTCGAAATTGGGATTTTACGACGATGATACAAAACATCATTTGAACTTGTACTCTAGAAAAATGCCTACAGCCTTATATATATTTGTTTAGACTGTGTAGTGGTATAGCATAGGCACTTCTGCTGATCATCATTCTCATGGTTATCTCTTTGAGCGTTCTTTGGTATAGACTTTAGGTACTTGGAAAATATGGACAAATAAATGTCCTGATACCATAGTGATACCCCTGCTTCTTCCCCACGACTTATGCTTTCTCCGTCCAGGTCCAACGCGTGGGCTGCTATGCTCCGTGTACTATTCCATGTTGAATACCATTACTATTGTAGTAAAGAGAGGAAGCGGATGTGTTCAACAGGAACAGCGCCCGTAACTATACACTGGAAGAATGTGAGCTACTCTATGGTTCTGGTCCTGGTCCTGGTCCTGGTGATGGTGATGGTGCTCGATCTGGATCTGGATGGAGTTCATTATCAAAAAAAGGGAAAGAAATGGTCTATGGCGAAAGGGGCGCTCTTTCTCTCGACTCTCGAGTAGTTCTCAACGAGGACCGTAGGCGTTCTGTTCGAGTGCGAGTAATGTTATTAATCTGTGAAACGGTGTTTGTTTTGTAAACATTTTCCCCGTCTATAACTAAATGAAATAGCACTATGTTTACTGTTTACCCTGAGCAAGTATTTTCTCCTATCTGCTGCTCCAATGATTGTTAAATTGTTGATATGTCCACGACTCATTGTCGTAATATTAGGAATGTACATAGCTTCATCTGACTGCTGATGCAGAAAAAAACGGTGAATACATTTTACTTGTCCAACTTTTCCAACTCGTACACCAATAAGAGTCGGAGGCGGAACGTATCCTTTTCATCCATGGATACGATTTCCTATTTCCTATTCCCTTCAACTTTTTCTCGACAAACTTTTGAGTAAACTTTCAATAATTGAGTGGTGAGACCATAACACCAAGCCATATGTAAGGACAAGGACTGATGAAACATATATGCATATATACTTTGTACTCTACACTTTCCAACTTTGGATTTGGAAAATAGGGAAAGCAATAAATGCGTGCGAGCATTGAACCTCCGGAAATTTCAGGACTACACACAAAAAAAATAGAGGAAAGTGCGGGTGAGTGAGTGAGTGAGAGTGAGTGAGAGTGAAAATTTCACCCGCATACAGACATAGTTGGATCCGAATTCCGGATGTTGAATGCAGAGAGCGGAGCATAGCAGAGGAGAGGAGAGACATGATATCTCTGTGTTATGTTATGTTGATTACTCGCCGAGTAGAAATGAAACATTGAAGGGGAAAGATGACATAGTAGTAATGGTAGTAATAGGAATAGTAAAAATGTAGAAAATGACACACACAAACCTCGCATGTAGATGTAGGCCGTCCCTTTCATGTTCGGCTGGTTGAGAACGATGAGATTGAGAACGTTTCCGACGATGCCCAGAGCACAGATGGTGGGCATGAGGATTCCGTATGTGATGTATTTGACTCCCTCCACATCAGGATCATAATCATGTTTGGTTCTATTATGGAGTGGGCAGGAGGAAAGATGGTTCAGGACGTCACTCAGATGAATGGGAAGACTGTCATTCCCATAACTACTCGTCGTGCTCCGACCCGTCATCATCTCGACTGATCCATAGTCAAAGGGTTGTTGGTCGGGCTGAATCGTGGCCGCTACTGCCGCCGCATCGCCCATTATTTTTTTATGACTCTCTGTCGTCCGTCTCTCTCTCTCTCTTATTTTCTAGTATTTTTCTATTTATTTATTCTGGTCTCTGTGGACTCTCTATTTCGTCTCCGTCTCCGTCTCCGCGTCTCCCACTGCCACTGTTACTCTTACTGTTCCTGCTACTGATCTTATGCCGTCCTCCTTGTATGTATGTGTGTGTCTGTGTGTGTCTACTCTGTATGTCTGTGTAAGTGTTGTTTTTAGCTGTAACTTTTTAGGACTTGGCGCATATATATCTTGGAACACACAGGTCAATAGACAATAAATTCCCTCTATTTCACTTGCTCCTTTTCTTCCCTCCCGACGTACTTTGACTTTTATACTGACGTCTCAATATTTCTGCCTGCACGTGGACGTCGTACACAATTTCCTCATGTCAAGTCGAATGTGGATCTCGAGCTGGATGTCAACGTTGCCCATTGGAGTTGAAATTGGCGTAATCGTGCGTCAACTTTAACAACTAACCTGAAATAAAATACAACATTAGTTTAAAAATTGCTTCCAATTTACTCAACAATGAAAACTTGTACTAAAAATCCATCTTTTTTAGTTTTATGAGCCTCATCAGAGTCTCATCCAAGACTATAATACAGTAGGCCGAAAAATATGCGTACCTATAGTATACTATAAAGTACCTATACGTCTATAGTCATTGCTAGTCTTTATATACGTAGGTACGTGGAGAAAATTTCAAGAGTTGAATTAAGTTAACTTTCCAACTTAACTTGTATCAATAAACATGAAAGCCAGAAGAAGCTGGTCATGTCAAGTGTTTTCATATAATATGTATAGGTATATAGGTAAGCTACCATTTTACAAATGTAGGATAGAGGATATGACTATGGAAACATTTACAAAGTCAACAGTGAAAAGTTATCTACATAGAATTTAAGATGGGTCTCGAACTAGTCGAGAAAGTCAAGTAATATCAGTAAGATAAGATGTAATGGCCGACCCAAGAGTAATGCACATGGATTTTAGATAATCCGTTTTCAATTTTACACAAGACGATGAGAGCGAGTATTTCTACATTCTATTCAGACTAAATGAAGCTGATACAGATCCTTCAGCAAATGAGAAGGAGGGAAAAATTCAACTCATTATGCTTCGTCATGTCGAACTCTCATTTTAAACTCCCAAGTAATTTTTCGGGAGAAAAAAAAATCTGATTAGTCAGCTTCATCGCTGCAATCTGCAATATCCGCTATATAAGTACATATACTATGCGAGACGATGCAAGTCTCTCTTCTGCCTCCAGATCGACTGGAACTAATAATTAATTACAGACATAATGTACATATACAAATTGGAGATACAGCCTAGACTGCATCATGAGCATGATGATGATGATCCTCTTTATTTATCAAATAAAGCCATGACTTGTGCAACTCACAATCTTTAGCCTCCTCAATCAATAAATACAATGGGTTGGAGAGCGGGTAGGAAGGAACGGACGGGAAATGTTGAATACACCCTGCCTTGCCCTGGCCTGGATCTGGAACTGGAACTGGATCTGGAACTGGGTCTATGTTCTGGGTCTGAATCTGGGTTCTTACATTACTTAGCCGAGTATACAGGAAGACAAGAGCCGGAGAGAATGAAATCCATTCTGAGGAATCTAATGGTGCGGAAACTTTGATAGCCTATTACAATGAAGGCTTTTCAATGGAATTTCTCTACATATACATGAGAGAGGGTGGGAGTCTCTACTTTTGGACCTTCCACTTCTACATGGATATACTGCTCGTATGTGGGTTACGACCACGATGAGTAAGATAATCTCACAGAAGGTACTTTGGCCAATTTCAATGCCTACCTATAAATCGTTAACTACGTTTTATGACAAACGACGATGTATTGGAACATATGTGGGGGAAGAAGGGGAAGCGCGGGGATGGGATGGGAAGGGAAGAAGTGTTACTGTTCTCTTCTCGCCGGCTCGGATTTTCATAGCTCATCCACTTCTCGGCCTCGGCATCCGCACTTCAAACTCACATCTAATGGAGCTAATTTTCCTGCGTAAGTGAAGCTGAGAGGAAATGCATGGAGGTAATTTGGAGACATGCCCAAGAGACAAGGAATACATGAATGCCAACTTCTTGGAGTATTATCACCTTCTTAAATTCCATAACTCCCTGTCCTTAAGATTTCTCATACGTGATTAGGATTACACAACAGACGGTGTCAAAGTGAGCTACATACGTAGGTACAGATATATGTATAGGCACCTACTTGATTTACCTTATATTAAATTATACGATTCTGTATACTCCGGTTCTGGTAATATAATCCATTATGCGCTTAGCAAACTACTTACAATAAGCCCCTGATTTAAGAACCAAAAGATTTTTTTGAGGACTCTAAGCCCCAAACCTGCAAGACCCACTCTATGAAGTTTTGAAAATAATTCAAAAAATAATGACGTTGCCTGCAGTGCAGTTCAGTGCTATGGAAAATGCAATTATTACTGGAGTGTACAACCAAAAGCTATAATTATTTTAAATAACCATGTGCGTTTAGGATACGGCTCGATAAATTACATTTTCTATGAAATTAACGCGATAGAAAATTTTTATGAGTATTTTTTTGTAGTAATAATAATAAAACCAGATTCTTACAGGAATTATTAGTACCCGTTTGTATAATTTTTGTCAGAGCCATTATCCGTATTTAATACTCCGTAGATTAGTACATTACCAATGAATCATCATTAATTTAAAGTTATTTAGCCACTTGGAAAGCTGAGTTGCTCTACGTATGTATTCAAAGTTGGGAGTTTGGGAGTCATTAGTGGTTTTGGAGAATGGGGATCGTTCGAAAGAGATGATAGAAAAACTAATAATTCAAGCCGTAGAGAAAAAGTATGAAATTGGTGTAATCAGCAAAAGGAAAGCCATTAATTCAGTCGAATTTGAACGTACACCGGCACCGGTAGACGCGGAAGAGCGTACAAGTCAGGAAATTGGTTACGGATACTGCGTTAAATACTAAAATATGAATGTATCTGCATATAAATAAGTTTACGAGCTTATACCAATTCAAAACTGTGAGTGTCTATTATTTATATGTCCTTCCTGCAGGCAACACCGTCACCGTCACAAGAACAGGACGCACTACGAGAATTCATGCATAGATACTATACCACACGGGGAAAGGCCTATATGTAATTATCTGTTTATGAAGCCTTCCCATACTGTATATATAAGGTTCTCGTTCTCAGTTAGAGTATTCATTAAGAGAGCATCGCTGAAACCTCAGCTCGTAATTTGTTGAATCAGTTTCGGTTTGGGTTTGAGTCCTCTCTAAACTAAACTCGACTCATGACAATTCCGCAACTCCTAAAATCCATGCTGCTACCGAAATTAAAGTATCCTGAAACTGAAATTCGAAATTTTATGAGGGAAAGCCTGAGAATTTGAATATTGTATTATATTTCAAAGATATTTTAGGGGGGAGTGCTTGACTCAGTCGTAAACCACCGACAAAGGCTTTTCTCATCCTATATTAGTCTCATCAAATTGACATTGGGAAATGCCACAGGATTTTGACATTTAATATTAGTCAGAGCCAGAAGCCCGCGCTCCTCCATATTATCAAAGTAATCGTAATCTCTGTAATATAATCATACATATTTTCTGACCCACATTCCAAGGAATATTTATTTAATCAAGCTTACATTTACGCGCATGAAACCCCTTGTGTTGAATATTATTATTCTGACTCCATTGGAATTGGAGGAACCGAGGAGGTTGTTGCGAGGAGTATGCGGGGGACTGTAATATAGCCGTCAGCCGTACCGGTACCGGTACCGGTGCCGGGACCGGTACCGAGCAACAACACGGCCAGGCACTTCAAACCAGGATGCGACGGTACAAAGACGGCAGTGACATACATACGGTATAACATCCCTATAGGCTTTAAGTTTAAGGTTTTTACCACAAGGTAACATCCAGCGTTTTGGATTGGATGGGGCTCGCGATATATAGACTATGCTATAGGCATCAAAGTGGCAAAAGTCTTGGTTTACTCTTCCCTCAAACTCGGAAGTCTTTCTGTTTTTGATGCATAGCATTAGAATTCGACAAGATGAAAGATTACATTCTCAGTTTACTTTCCCTGTGCGATGATATGCAAAGTGGGTTTGGGTTCTCGGGGAAAATGGAGTATCTGATGCTTTTTAAAGTTACATGACCGTGTGGTGTAGGTACATATAAATGGATTGCATTACACTCCTACTCCTACACCGTCACCGATGCTGGATTTTTTTGCATCAACATCATAATATTATGTGAGTTCCTATCCTATATGTACATACATGTTTTCACAAATACAAGAAATATTTAGGTTATTGTAAAATTACGAACGTAATATGTGCAGATACTTTTTAATAATACGTAAATTGAATTTACCCTCCATTCTTTTTTAGAATCAGTCAGAATGAAAATGCGCCTCTATACTCTTATGTACATTGCATTAAATTCGCTCCACACTCCACATCTACTGTTTACAATCTGCGCATGAGATTTTTTTTCTAAGAATTTTTTTTAGGTGTGAGGGTAAACATAAATAAGAAATGACATTCATGAGTACAAGATCAAATAAAAAAAAATCTAACGACGTTTGTTCTTTCTCATAATCTCAGAGCTCAGTCACAGCAGTGAGTACTAGATTTCTGCTATATATCTGTAGCTCGTAGTATATGTAGCTGATAGCTTCATGGGTCAGTTGGCAAGATATCAGGAAATAAAATTCATCCTTCCATGTTATCATTATCATCCGCTTTGCTTCACACGTCCTACGCAGTATTGGTATCTGAAATCTGGATGTGGATTTGAAGAGACGTCAGGCAGTCAGGCCTATACTACCTATAGCTATGCACATATACACAGAAATAGATGGGTGAATATGTCTTGTTGCATTTTCATTGTTTTAATGTCTAAAAAAAACTCTATAAAATACAGAGACAATAATAATTTTAATGTTGCTACATAACTCGTAGTGAAACATTTTGTGCATTATAGACAACGATAAAATCAATAAAAAATCTAACCTTTTGACAGTGTTTAAAAGTAATCGTCAATCACGATGAAGGTATTATAAATTTTAAATTGCAAATTGTAAAAAAAACTGTGCATCCGCAATAATTACAATCATCATCTACGTCGTATTCATATCTTGAAAACAATATTTAATTCTGGGCATTTCTGGGTGATAAATGTTGAACTCATTTGTCATTGTGACCATTTGTTTGTTTCAATGAAGTAAGAAATTATTATTCTTCCCTGTCAAAAGAGAATTCTGGAGCACAGCCAAGTTTATTCATCTATCAGCGAAATCAAAAACGAAAGTTTTCGATGCTCAACGAGATACTAATGAAAGCAAAAAATGACATGTAAAATGTTCCAAGTTTTTTTTTCTAATCAAATTCTCAGCATGATGTTCCTTCCTTCCTGTCTCCCTTCCTTCCTTAAGCATTGCAGTAGTCATTTGGTCTATGTGCCCTTATGAGTAATCAGTTTATATCGTTAGCCTGTAGATATATGTAATTATTTGACTTGCTAGTATGTATGCCACACGAGCCAAAATGTCAATTTGAATTTGTATCAGTTACGACACAACGTTGCAAGTACTATTATATACTATTATAGCCAAATTACATTTCCGATGTAGAC
>JAQFZE010003255.1:0-12909 GCA_034695245.1 Dicyrtomina saundersi | reverse complement strand
CAGTGCTGCTCAATACTTGAGTCACAGCGTTACTCAAATTTTGGTTTTTGAGTAACTCTGACTCAACAAAATCACTCTTTTCTCTGGCGGGAATCGATGCACCTCCTCTTTTTGCTTTCACTTTGAGTAATATCTTAAGTAACAGGCAGAACCGAACCTCCCTATTATTGGAGTAGGTGTTTTGAGTTCGTACGTATTTTTAAGTTTAGTGTGCCGCCATTGCATTAGCATAACGGGTGGAGAATGCCTAAAAGCGAGTGTATTGTTTTATCATACATCAGTTCTCCACACTTCATTTCCAACCACGGTCTTCTGGCTGTCTTGCAACGCGCTGGGAAAAATTGGAGAAAAAATGTCAAGTCTGAATAAATTTTAATTGAATTAAAATACTCAGAACTCAGCAGGAGCTGGAATAAGACCTAGGGCACTCCCACACTCACTACATCCACCCTCTACATTTGAATTCAAATCCGCTAATTCAAAATCTGAAATATCAGCATTAGAATTAGAACAAGATAAAAGTATTCTCTCGTCACTCAGCAAAAGCTAAATTGAATTTTACAAGACGACAAGACTAATCTGACTCTGGACAGTTTCATATTTACTATTACAATGAATACCTATACAGATATTTTGTGGAATTTGTTCGAGATTTCTAGGTAGGTACCTGTATATTTTAAAACGGTAGAAATGGTGGAATTGGAAAAATAATATTATACAGGTTCTGTGTAGAGATTTAAAGTGACAAGATTTGTAGTTGTGACGCACTTCGTATTCGAAAAAATGAATTTTTCAGAGGAAAAATATAAGCCATCACATCTTTCTTGTCCACAAAAATCGAAAAGAATATTTTACCTGCCTGCCTGTATTTTATCTTCTAAATAATCTAAGAAAAATAAGACTCTTATTTACTGAAGTATTTCAGCAAGACGTGTCGTCCCACGTCTTTGACTCGCCATAACACTCAAAATCAGTGTTTCGTAGAGAACGTTTCATCAATGGGCTCGTGTCAAAAGTCTTAACATTTATTGCGTGTCTCGCGGAATCCCTCTCATCTTGAGCTAATGCTATGGGGGCAATGTAGCGCTCTATTGAAAGGTAGAAGACAGTTTGCAACTTAAAATTCTAGTATAAGGTTAATATTTAATGATTTCATAGTGTTTCTCGCTCAGACTTTTGTCGTTATTACCAAAAAGTATGCGATTTGAAATGACTCAAGAAAACGCTCTGATGAAACTTAAGCTAACGATAAGTAGGAAGATAAGGGATTCATTATCGAGCACAGAATTCTAAGTGCACACGGTTAACGTGCCACCGTGTGTCATTCCAAGTCGAAAAAGTGCCAAAAAACCTCGGTTTTACAAAGCGAGTGAGACATAGCTTATAGTTTTATACTGACGCTAAAAGCCGGTGAAAGCACTATTGCCAATCACATTTCACGGGATGAAAATGACATTGAAATTTCCATCCGCGACTGTTGTTCACATACTGGATTGTCAATAGTGTGCATATATCTGTATCGACATCAATACCGGCATCGGTGTAGTTTCTTGTGTCTATTCTCCACGATGAATTGGCCTATGTTCACATTTTTGTGCTCGTCGTTCCTGTAGCCGACAAATTTTGAATGTGCATCTCATCTTTAATGTGGGAGGTTGAAATTGAAAGCGGTGCTCATCGTCCGTGGGAAATATATTTGCCATACTTTCTCAAACTAGCTTTTACCATAACCGTTGTCATAAAGTATATACCTTATTGGTAGGCAGTCGGTCTAAAAATCCTGCGGAATATTTCATTCATGTAAATCTTAAAATCCAACATGGCGACCCTATATGACGTCCACTTTGAGTAAAAAGTTAATTTATACTACCAACTATAATTAAACCTACAGCAAAGTCCGTCACGTTTTGTTTTTACTTAATTATTTAAATGAAATTTTTGATTTTAATATAAATGTACCTATCTACCTACGTATTTAACTAAATTCATGTGCTGAAAGCATCGTGGAAGTATGGTGATAATAATAGACGCTATGCGATACACTTACCAAAAGAAAAACCATATCACACCAAACCAAGGCGAGGTGGAAAAATAATTAAATTACCAAAAGCGTTAACTTTAATTGACTTTCAAGGAAAATAATTTTCGAAAGATTATTTAAAAGCTTAGATGAGAGAATTAGAGAAAGTGTCTGTCTATATACACTGTGTTATTACACTCTGTTCTGCAGTGCATAATTGGATTTCTGCTGTGTTAATTCTGGTTCTCTTCTGTAACCACCACCACAAGTATAGTCCCTACATTTGTATGCATGTGTTTGTAGAGCTCACACAGGTAACTTATATAGGTAATTGGAGATACAGATACGACATGACGATCAAAACTAATTTAACCTGCGAAGGTATAAAATCCATTAGAGTCACTCCAGTCAAATGGCAGACACATCAGCTCATTCAGGGACGGAGCCAGAGCTGGACTGCTAGTGGCTGTGGCAATATAGAAATAGTAACGGTTACCACTCACTCCACATCTGCTTTTACTTACCAGTGTAAGTTCTCCGCTCAGTCCCAATCGCAATCATAACACAAACTCAGCAATAAAATTCTCAGGGGCAATCTTGCCATCCTCGCAGTTTATTCTTGCTTTTAATTAGCGTCATTTGAATCGTCTTAACGATTTTCTCCTCAAGGTACGGGTAAAGGTGAGAGCGTGGGTAGCCTTTAATATCACACCTCGACCTCACAGACTCAGCTTAATTCTTTAACTCCGCGTCCTCTAAATCAGCATACCTATAACAGCATGCATACAGAAGGGCGAAGCAATAATTATATTTTATTGATTTGTCAGGACATTCGCATCGATGTCGGTATCGGCATCGCATCGATATGAGCTTCAGGGGTCGTGTCCTAGCAGTTGTGACGGTCGTCGTTTTGACCTCACCAACAGAATTTCTTTCCGCACGCCATCGCCAACATTACGGCAGTACAGAATGCAATGTAGAAAAAATATAAACTTGCCCGCTTAATCACGTCAGTTCACATTAACACATTAACCACTAGGGAATTGTTTCAAAGTTAAAGACACACTTTGTGCACTTTCTTCTGTTAGGCCTATTTCAAAGAACGCTGGAAGTGGAAGTGAAACAGGTGCAACAGGACATTCACTTGTCTTGTTGGTTCATACTCATACCGCATTCAAATTAAAATTCGATTTCGATCCCTTCAACAGCACAGCTTGAATAACTGGAGGTTGCGGGTTTTATCAGGAAATTACATTATTATCTCCTTCTACGAAATCAAACTAAAATTGGAGCATTGTCTCAACTCATATAGCAACGTGCCAAAGAAAACCAATGAATTTGTACGGTAACGGCCGCAGAGAATCATTACTTAAGAAGGAATTGGAATATTCTTAGAATTTACTCATCTACAAAGTTATGTAGGTGAGTCTGTGGAGGTACAAGACTGGCAGTGGCTGCAGTGCTTTCCTTAAAAGTTAAATTAGTTATTTAATAATTATAGTTAAAAGAGAGTGACGGGGAAGAATAAACAAAGTTTCCTTTAAACCTCAAAAGCGACTAAACAATAAGGCAGAACTTAGCATAGTGGTAGGAACTCAACCACCGCTGATGAGCCAAAACCAGCCACCAACCAAACTGTCTAAACATCCCCGTGCATATTACATCATCCAAATCTATCCTATAATATCTCCCTGCATATGCAATTCACCCATAAAAGCAAAGCAATAAGACAGGTAAATAAAATTAGAATACCAATATCCCAACCATCAATATAGCGAGATGACTAAGGAGAAAATGAGACGTAGTAGGCCACAATTTATTTTCTTACTATATTTTTGTCTTCTTGGGATTCAAAAACTAATTAATCCAGCTGTTGTGCCTTCGCGTATACTTACCGAGAACTTGTCAATGTCAATAAAATGCACAAAGCAGACTCCAAACTGGTTTCAAGGAGGAAAGTGTGTGACTGTACTATGTACCGCACGGGCACTGGGACGTGTGAACCCTGAGCAAGTCGATTTGAACTCGAAGACCGAGGAAAATAATTAAAAGAAAGTAAATGATTTGATTTTGTTCATTCCAGAATGATGATGACTCGATAGGGAGAGAATGGGAAACTGTAATTGATCCAAATGTGTACATCTTAAATGAATGGGCTTCGTCACAACCGATGTCGGCAATTCAACAGGTGAGAATTTATATTGTGTGAACTTTCTCTCAGAATAATATATGAGTCCCGCAAGTATGTACCTCGCCACAACTCCTTTAATTGTATTATGAAATCATTCACCCATCCTTTCCTTTCCTATATAGCCGCAAACTTCAAAAGCAAACCAAACCAAACCAGAGCAGCCATACAAAACACAATAGTCAGTCAGTCTTTGTGAACGTGAAACAGTCGCCAGAAACTAATCAGTATTAAAACAATGGGGGGGAAAGAGGGGGGTAGAGAGTCTGTAGAGTAAAGTACTTAAAATTTTCTAATCAAGTTATATTTTTCAGTACAAACTTTTTCTTTAATAATATATTCACAGTTTATATGGCTATATGTATTATATATTTATAAATATTTTTTGTATTAAATCGATTCGGTCTTCTACGCTCATATAGACGGTACGCATACCTACTATACTGGTTCTATACTAAAATTGCCTTATTTTATTACGACTGCAATGCAACGTGTAAGACCTACTTCTAAATTGCTACACTTTATCCCTTGAATACAAACCGCAATATCCCTATATAATTTTCCATCTTTCTCGTTTTCATCGTTCATGGTCAATGAATTCAATCCAAGAGAGAAACATGCTTAATATTGCTCCATTTTCATCCCCACTAATGAAACTGATCCAGCTTTTTAGCTCTGTAGTTAGTTCTTCTAAGCCTTCCTGATACAGTTATAGCATTGTCTTCCTTCTTGGAGTGTAGATATATTCGAATTATTCTGCATATGATCGCAAATTCCATAGTACTCACAGTTGATTTGAGTCTCTTTAGCCCGTCATTTGCTTTTCGAATATATTACTGTGAATTGTAAATTTTAACTCGTTGACAGAGGGAAAATAGGCGAGAAATCGGTCCTCTTGTTTCGTAATCCTACAGAATCCTAGAAAACTAGGCTTTGCCTCTTGTCGGTACATAATATTTCAATGGCCACTACTAATTACCTACCTACACAATTTGAATCGGTGACGCAGGAGCAGGAAAATACATGAGTGCTTCCATTTACAGTTATATAGTAATTGGGATATTATGTAGATGTACAAGGCATAGCAATCTTTACCTACGATTAGACACACCATGTGGAATTCCAAATTACTTACTAGGTAGGTACATCTAAAATCCGAACTGGAAAATCCACCATGGATTTAAATGAGCATCAAAAGGAAATCAAATTATCCGCAATCCGCTTAGTGTTCGGATTAGATTTACAGTGGACAGGCGTAGTAGCATAGGCGGACATGGGTGCATTACATTACATGGGATTACATAGTCTCAAATTAGAATTTGAAAAAATGATATATGACAGCGAGCATTGTAAACGAGTTTAAATGGATGTAGGTGACTAGGTTTGCGTATATTGCACGTGTGTAAGTCTATTTGGATTGCATAGGTAATTAGTCCTGTAATTCCCGCTGATAATATTCAATGTTCTTTTTTGCATTGAAGCATTGTTCAAAGCTTTGCTTTTACTCTCTGATTAGCAAAGTAAGTGCTTCTATAATTGACAAAAAGGTATCAGAAATTCAAGTGCGCTCAAGCTCTTAAAGTGTAAGCTTTTGAGCTCTTTTTTTTTAGCACTATTGAAATAGGAGTAGTCAAGTCAATTATGATTACATATATGATAAGGCAGATATGACATAGGACGTGTATAGGACTCAAAGGGTTATCTTCAAATCCATGTCGATGTCGCTCCTGATTACGTGCAGGGCAGAAACGTTGCTTAAATTCAATGATAATTACATTCGTAGTATATGCGCTTACTTACAATTAGGGGTACTTTACTAGATTAAACTTTCACTCACAGTTCCATATTCTTTATACTCAGCCCCCCACACCCATTATCTACAAATCCATAGTCTAATCTAAAAACCACCAAAACGATTTTACTTTCATTAGACCTTCAAACATGGACACATTTAAAAAAGTACCTCGTATGTATAGTCACTATAACAGCCAACTATTCAGCTATTGTATATCACCCATCAAATACTTCATCTTCTCATGGCTGCAGACTATAACAATATAGATACAGAAACTCTTTGGGTGAAAGCTTAAGTTACTACCAGATAAAAAAGTCTATAATATTGCATAGCATTTGTAGAACTGTAATTATTTGAAGTCTACAGCGTATATTGGTACTACATTCATATGAAAATATTACTATAAAAGTTTCGATGAAATCTGTAGAAATTGAGAAGCATGGCATACAAATTAATTTTTCTTTTTCTATTTCGACCAGTTGCTAAATCTGTTTAAGTGTCCTAACTATTAAATCGATCAGGAATCAGAACTAGAACCTGATTCAGATTTTTTTTTAAAACGTAGACAAAATGGAGGACTGGTGGATAGTAATTAGTAATGTGGTGAGTAGGCGTTTTTTTTGCGTGGTCGCTCTATTTTATTGGTTTACCATTATTTGACATTTGTATGAAAGTCATAGTGTAAAAGGTAGGCAGTAGGGGAGAATTTCATAGCTATACGTGTAGGAATATATGTATTAGGGTTGGTCTCTCAATTGTGGTACGGCTTTTTCTGCAGTGTTGCTTTTTCTTCGCTAACCACTGAATGTGAGTGAGATCTATAAACTGGAGACCTTACGCAAAGCTGTTAATTGAGCTAAAAGCAAGACGATTCGGAATTCTAATGAGAGATGTGTATGGCTTGAGGATAAGGTTATATAATATGAGAACGAGAAAGACATAAGGAAATGCTGATGTTGATGAAATTGTAGATTTCCCTCCAGAACCAGAACAGAGACAGACGCGGATCATATATGAAAATAAACACTGATATATAGAAAGGAACATTTAGACACTTACTCTTCTGTCTAAATACGTGTATTATTCGAACAGGGCCGTAATTACAAAATGACAAAATGCTCCTCTCAACTCTCAACATCTCAGCGAAGCGTGGGCCAAGCTCCCTCCATTTCCACTCCCACTTGTAATTACAAAAGCATATAGTATACAACAGCAGTACTCTATACACTTAACACACGCGTCACGTTTTTCTCTCGGATTAATTCGACTTGCTAAAAATATAAAAAAAAGTCTTTTTGAATTATTTCCCATATCTGTGAAACAAACTCAGGAAAAATGCATGTAGGCCATTATTACACTATACTTTCTTTATAGGCATCATACTAGTCCGGACGCTCATTTTCTATCATTAAATTCAAACTCATAGGGAGATTATAATTATTTTCCTTCCCCTTCCAAATACGCAATTAGGAAAATTTCTAAAGAACATTTTTAGGATATGTTTTGTGTGCAACACTCTTGTGCTCTGATTTTTCAATTTTTCTCCAAAAAAAATAATTACTAAGACAAATGTGGAGCGCTCCATTTCCACTCAAATGCTGGTTAGAAATACAAAAGCAAAGACCTGTAGAATATTATGGAGAGTAATCATAGGAATTTAAAATGGGTTCGTTAAGAGATTTTGTGCTATGCACTTAAGGCTGCTATGGCATTGTTTAGTTTTGGGTTTGAATTTGTGACCATGCTTGATCCATTCACATACTTCTGTATAGATGTATGTTTAAATTATACGTACGCATAAAAGTACTAATGGTTTTTGTATTTTTGTTTAATTTTTTAGCGGAAGAGGCGAAATGCGGGACCCTCATTGTCGATAGTAAATCCTCTGGATGTTCTGAGACAGCGTCTTCTCCTTGAAATTGCCCGAAGACGGAATCTCAAATATCAGACTCAAGTCAATACCAATCAGGGGATACTAAACAGTATTGGGAGACGGCGGTAAACAGCGAGCGCGTCCAATTCGAAATCAAAATTCACATCCAAATCCAAATTCAAGAGATATCTGACATACACAAATATCATCATTATTACCATCTCTCCTCCCACTTATATTTTTGCATGAAACAAAAATTATTTTTTCCATGAGCTCTGAAGATCATTTAGTTTTGCTATACCAAAGAATATTTTCTCTTCTATCAAAACTATTACATACTCTCTGCTCTGCAGACGAACAACTACTGATATAATTACATACACACCCAAAGTAACCAGAAAAAAATAGGGAAGGTGGAAGCTCTATACTAAAACGTGTGCGCCCTTCTAAAGGATGAAAACGAATATCGAAGAAAGTAATGAATAATCGGATCTGATCTGCTAACTTTGGGACTCTATATAAGCGAAAATTAACAATAAAACTCGTCAGCTTTGTCATCAAATCTTACAAATTGAATCTAAAATCCTATACATCAACATGATTGATTTTCAAATAAATGGGAGTGTAATAATAATGAGCGATGATTTTCCTGTGAAACCAACTGTATTACTAATATATTACGTTGTATCTATTTTGTTGTACAATTATTACTTACAATTAATTACTGATAGTAGCGTAGAGAGATAACCAGGGAAGGAAGTTTAGATTTATTGGAGCCGTTCGCTTTCGTATATTTTCTCTGTTGATAAAAATATTGTTGTTCTTAACTAGAGGTGTATTCTCGGATTTCTCATTTAAATCTTAAATGTATATCTTATTATTACTATAGGTTACTTTTTTAATGGATTACATTTGTCTTTTATTTCCTAATATGTAGTCCATAGTCCCACGTCCCACAGCAAACGTTGTCTGTATCCTACATAATATATAGTAGACATACATGATGCTATGTTTCAAATATTTCCCTGTTTATTTTACACCGTATGACGATTGATATTATAGATTAATTACAAAAGTTGATATAGCTTACATTATTATTATTCAATTACTATATAGACGGTGTCCAGTTTGTGTGCGTGTGGTGTGTATGTACTTATTTATATGTATGTGTCGGATGTTAGAATTTTAATTTACATGCTGCCCAAACCATTCCATGTTTACGTATTACTTTTATCATTATTATTGCAAATATATGCAAAGTCTCTGTTTTTTTAATTTTCAAATTAAATACTCAATAGTATTTACAATTTACATATACATCATTTGTACAGGCATTTATTATAATTTCTTTACTTTCCTGCCATTAAATATGCTTCACATTCCATTTACATACATTACAAGTTTCCATATTTATGACTATAGCATACAAAAGCACGCAAGTAATAGACTTTCAGTTTGATTCCTGCAGGATATGTACCCTATTTTTAACTGGACTTTAAGCTTTGGACTCTTAATTTACGGATAGATGATTAGAAAATTCGAATTCGACGATGAAAAGTAGCAAAAATACAGCTATACTAACATACTATGACTTTAAGGACACGGACAATTTCTGCCATTTTCATCAATCATCTTCATATTTAATTTGATTTATGTATAATTATTGTTACCTACTCCAATATTTTTGCTGATAGCACTGAAAATTAAATATGCATTGCTTAAAATACTTATATTAAAATGACAGGATAGAATATAGGACCTGAGGACATGACTGCTATTAATATGGGAATGAGAGAGATTGATTACATTATACAAGTTTAGGAATGATATTCATCCCGTGACTACGTTTCCTATAGAGTTGTTTCGGAATGATAATTTATCTCTAAATTATAATTACCCCTTGTATCCGGGATGAATTTAACTTTCACGTGATCAGTTTTGGACAAATATATTCATGTGGAAAGAAATTAGCGTTTAAATAGTTCTGTGATTACATATATTGACTATGAAAGCATGACATAATATATACTTAGGTAATTATACAAAATAGATGATCAGGACATGCAAAAATCATGAACACCTAGGACAGTGAGATAATCAAACTAAACTACCAAAAATCAGAACCTAGAACCAGATCCATCAGCTTATATCATTTGTACCTATAAGTTTGAATTTCAATGTTATCATTTGTTCACGTTAAGTATAAATTGACACTGCGCGAATATTTTTGATGATTCATAAATCATAAGATGATAAATACTGTAATAAAAAAGAATTACAAGTAGCCAAATAAATACATATAGTCAGTCTGGAATTTAAAAAAATATATAGAGCATTTAAATATTCGTGATATAATCATATATTACATGCTGACATACCTAATACCTATAATATACATATAGTAAAAAAAAAAGGGATGTGCTGTGCACAGTATATAGACACAAAAATGACAGATGATGTAACTACCTTTACTTAGAATTGTAACTACATAGTATATATCTCTTAATTATATAAAAATATATACAAAAAAAATATCAGTTGATATTGAAAATTGGCAAAATTAAAATTAATGGATTTTAATTGACATCTGCCTCCATCTGACATATACATAATTGAAAAATCAATAATCAATCAATTTTTTTAAAAACTCTGAGTATAACCTTAAACTTTCAAGTAACCCTTGCTCTGCTCTTTGCAAATGTAGAGTTGACCCAGAACGTTATAAAGTATATAAATATATTTAATTATTATTATTATACATGCTTCAGCTTGAAAGAAAGATTTCACACACACAAAAAAGGGCGGATAGAAATTATAATATGTAATAAGCCTGCTTGCTGCCTGGGCAGAAAATATATACTGAAAAATATGAAGTGAAATGAGGAAGATTATAATAATTATATACAGAGCAGTTAAATAAATAATGACGAAACTTTTCTGAAACTGACTTAAAACTTAAATAGTATTACAGAAGATGTTAAAAATACCTTACTTACCAACCTACTGTAGTTTATGCAGACGGAAAATCAGTTGAGTACATTAAGCCACATTTAAACTTTATAAATACAAAAAAATAATATGGTTATAGCTATTACATAGGTGATTCCATCCCACCATCACATGGAATTGTAGATAATGCTAAATTAAATCTTATATATTGTAAACGTTTTAAATGTTTCTGTTTAACTTTTAACATTATATAGAGATAATTACAACATAGTATTAAATATAGTTATAAATAGTGTCTACCCAAGTACCTATATCTATAAGTCATCTTATAGCTATATTAAAGCCCCTTTAATCATTCCAACGATTCCAACCTCATTAAGCACCCTGTAAAACATACATGTATATTTTAGATCACGTGTCTCTGAATTAAATAATATCCTATAAATTATTCATATAAGAATATTACAAAGGTATATAGTCAAGTATATTATACAGACATTTCTATTATAACATGGCTGTCAACAAAAAAAGCTTCTGGCTTATATGTACATGTTTGTAGAAGTATATTTATGTTAGATGTTTTATTATTGTTGACGTGGAAGTTTCCGTAAAAAAAAAGTGATCAACAAAATCGATGGCTGGAACAGTCTTGATATATAGTTTCTCAATCCCTGCACAAGAAATAAAAGAGAGACACAGAAAAGATTAAAGTAGTATCTATGTAAATTATTCTTGTTATACTAATGTTAATTATGATCATGCCCGAGATTTAGATTCTCATGTTTTGGAAATTAATTTCTGGAGATTTTTACATACGGCGAAAAATTGGTTGTAATCTTGTAATTACCTATACCGTAGAACTTCTTCCTATAGATCTGCACCACCGCACTACTGCTTGCATTCACCTGTTCTGCAGTAGGTACAAGGATAAAATAATGTTAGATATAATAATTATTAGATATAATAGATTAAATATTTGAGACAAATGTACCGTACCATTGTATTGTAATGCATAGTAAACTAAAACATCTATGTATGTGAACCCTATAGCTTCCTCAATTATAATTAAAAAAAAAAGCGAAATGCCGCGTATTAATGTAGAGATAGAAATGTAAATACACACAAGTTAAATTATATCTAGATATATCAGTCAAATGTCTGTAATTATGTGTAGAGATGTTAATAAAATATATTGTTTGATTTCAATGTATAAATGAATAAAGATTAATATGTAATAATGGTAATATTATAGCATATTAGAGTATAAAAAATAATGGAGCAGTTATACAAATTAAAAATTATGTAGTTATATATAATATATATTTGATTGGAACGTTGAAAGTCCTGGGGACTTATTTGTGCCGGGCATCACTCTAGAAATATTTCAACAACTTGAACAAAAATTGAGGCTGAAATACTTGAAATATTTCTAATGTGACAATGGTCTCTTTGAAAATATTATGCAGAATAAAGCAATGATATATTAATATATCCATAAATGTATTTATGATGATTGTAAATTTGTGATTGTTGATTTTCTCTTATATTAGTCAATAAATTCAAGTGATGGACTTATATTTTGTCTTTAAATTTCAAATATGCCTATTCCTTAGTGGATCAAAATAAAATCTGGTTCAAGTAAAAGCAGCACTGTTCCGAAAATAGTGAACCCGGATCCAATCAAATTTGAACCCAGACCCGAACCCGAACCCGCGGTCCCGGGTTCACATTTTTGCGGACCCGCACCCACTATGTACAACATTTCTTGAACCCGCACCGAACGCAAAATTGGACCCGTTCCTGAACCTGAACGTGAACCCGTACCCGCTGCACCCGAACCCGGACCCGGGCTCGAGTTTATAAAACGTATCTTCAAATTCATTTTTAGACGAAACTTTAGACGTGTTTGTTTGTTAACAATAAAATTATGTTAAAAAATTAAAAGCATATTTCATGTGTTTTTCAAGCCCAGCTTTGATATTTTCTTCACTGCAAAACACATTCTTATGTGGCTTACGGGTTACACTATTATATTTACTTTTACTGAAAAACAAAGCATACGATACATTGCATATAATAAATTT
>JAQFZE010003254.1:0-12911 GCA_034695245.1 Dicyrtomina saundersi | reverse complement strand
GTGTGGCCGTTATACCGCTTTGTTTGTGGTGATGTAATCCATAATCCTAAACCCCTCAAAAAAATGAGTACATAGGAGAGAAGCCAATAAATAACAATAAACAATACTATTATACTGTTGGTAAAACTAATCGTGCGTGTTTGCAAATGGGAAATCGGGCAGAACATTAAGACCATCATCATAATAATAATAATGATTCCAATACTAATATAAACAAAAAAGGAAGTTAATGACAGGTTGGATGGTTAGTTGGTTTGTTGGTTCGCTGTGTTGTTTAAACTATATAAGTGTGATGTACACTCAAGATCATGTCATGTAACAAATTAATAGATGTGTAATGTTAGAGTGGAACTACTACTAAATCTTGGACCACCAACACATAAGTACGAGTCTATACCGTCACCGTCACCGACATCGACGTACTTACTATACTCACTAGAGACAAAAAACCAAAACTACCAAGTATACGAGTACAAGTTCCTTCCCAGCAACATGTTGCTCAACAGGTTTGATAAGATAATTTTTATTGCAATCAAATAGTTTATGATTGATTAGGGGAATTTGATGTGTAATTTCATGGTGTGAACAGGACGGGAGGTTCTGAGTCGTTGTCGTTGACGTTGGGCTTCATGAATAATGTTGAATGTGAATGTGAACTCATCACCGTCCTCATATATGGTTATGGTTAATAGCTGATATTTGCAGGATAAGATAAGGGAGCTTTTAGTGACTTAAGTTACGAATTTCAATTTCGAATGACAGACAATTTATTAACATTTAATTACGTAGGTCATATTATTGTAACTACTTGTACTGTCACGGTATAGTTTGTCTAGCTACAATTAAACTTTTTACTGATATTTTATTAATACAGTTGGCAGTCTGTTCCATTCTATTGTGTATAGCCATAAATATTATTATAGGTTGTAGTTGTAGCTGTGTTTTAATTTTAGTTAATAACATATTTTCCTACTTTGATTTAATCTCTGATTCTGAATTGGATTATGCAATACTTGAATGATTTACTTATCGTCTTATGGTTTCGGCTTCGGCATTGGTCAAAGTCACGTGTCACATCGTTGTCACTCTATTGATGGTAAATGGGATGTTCACTTCAGTCAGTCTACCTTCGAAAGAGTAGAGCTGGTCCGATATGGTCTTGGTCGTGAAATCGAAGCAAATCATAATCGTGATTGACATTCACCTTTTTAATGCATGCTGCTGAGGAGATTAGAGCGTGAAAAAGTAATTAAACTAAAGGCAGACGGCAGGCTCTTCAAAAGCGGTTAAACAGCACTGGCAGTACCAATCCTAGCGTCCTGTACAGCGGATTAGGAAAGGGAAAAATAAAGAAATATAATTTGTGATAGTGAAAAGTGAGAATTGTGTATGTCTCTATGTGTAATGTGTGTGTGAAAGTTTAGAAAAAAAATAAAGCCAAGTCAGTTAACTTCTACTTTAGTTTCTAAGAATTACACACAGCGGAAGGTTAACTACTTTTTTCAAAGAGAAAGATTTTTGTACAAAATCAAAGGCATAATAATATAGGTAGGTACGCCGGTTTTGCTTTTAATTTTATTTCTGTACAGGAAATAGAACTTAACTAATGATAAGGTATTTTTTTTAGAAGAAAATACCTACTTAAATGTAGGCATTTATCGCGCACGCTGAGCTTTTAAGATTTCTTAACGGTGGCGTAACTTAAATTATTTTATTTTATTCCCAGCACAATTTGTAAAAAAGAATATACTATTTTGTAAATTTTAATAAATTATAACTTAAGGGAATTTCATACTGTATTGGTAGTTCAGGCAGTTCAATTTTAATTGAAAATATGAAAACCAAAAATATTATTTATTTCAGCATTTAATTTAAACTAAACTCATTTATTATTATTTATTTCCTCTTATTTGATAAGGTGTTAAAAAAATCAATTATTTACATTATCATTTTATTTCTGTACCAGGCCGTACATTATATTAATAGTAGGTACATGTCTTGCGTACTATGTACTATACTGGGTTTAGTGGAAGCTGTAGTTATAATAAAATGTAATAATTTTTGTAAATTTGTCAAAACTACCAGTGTGTTCCCACAAAATTCGAATTTAGAGACCCACTTATGAGGGATGAATAATAATTTTTAAGCTTTCGGATGCAAATAAAAAGATAAAAAAAGCGTGCTTAGAATCTTTTTGTTATAAAAAATTCTCTAGAGTGCTCTTCCTAATCTTGGTCACCGTCTTCGACTCCATGTAGTTCATCATTGTTAGGCTGACGGCATTTCTCTCTCTCTTCTCTTGTCTCTCCTGTCTCTTTCTACTGTGTGAATTGGCTTGACATCCGATACGTGGACCCATCTATCTAGGATACGCTATATTGTCATAATGTCGACGGATCGATTTAACAAGTACGTGGATTTTCAAAAAAAATCTTATATAATATGTATACACCATATATACTAATACTATAGGTCAGTAATGAAATAGAATCACCCAAAAATCACAATTCGCACAAATCACAATCACAATAGTATATAGTGTATTGTAAAAGCATATGTATGTAAATAAATCAATCGAGTTGAAAATATTTAAGTACAAATATGAATAAGGAGATCAGCATTGGAGTCGGAATCGGAATCGGTATATTGGTCAAAGTTGATTCCGCTTCATTATGCAGAGTAATAGTTTCGTATCGGTTTTTCTTTCAAATTATATACCAAAGAAACAGATAAATAATAATATGATGGAAAGATGCTACCTGCTTCCTCATTAATGTGCAGACTGCACGTATGTTGAGGTATACCTGCTGCTCAAGATCGAGAATCAGTGCCAGTGTCTTAGAGTGCTGGTTTCTTTTTTGTCTCATTGCTGAAACCGGTTGCTGACTTATTTCAAATTACTTGTATGGTAATTGCCCATGTATACATGATTACCTCTGCCCGCATAGTATATATCATTCTCTGTTAGTTAGTAGGTAGGAGCATTGCCTCAGACTACTATTACTTACTGGGTGGTATAAAAATGAATGCCGTATCATGTATTAGTAATTGTAATTTCGTAAACACAAAATTGTCTTTAAAATATTTGTAGGTAGTAACTACATGTTTGTTCACGTACCCCTAATCCATACAGCCTGCCTCCATCTTTTTTTAATGCTAAATCATTTAACTGATTCTGCCTGATTTCGAATCAGTCATTTAGAAAATATAGCGGAGGAAAATTAAACATTAGTCAAGTTATTATATACATATATTTGGTAGATGGTTTTCCACTAGAAGCCAGAAATCAAAACTTTTGATATAAGGTATTTTAGCTTTATTTAAAATTGATTATAGAGGTCTGCAGATAATATGTAAAAGGTAAGAGCACCTCCGTTGCAGCAACAGCAAAAAACAACATATTTGGTTTTCGTTTTGATTTTGATTTTGAGTTTTAGTTTAGGTTCTTCTTGATGATGCTCACATATTTTTTTAAAAACATTCCTCAACTTTAATTTAATGAGTTTGCCACCACTTAAATTCCATGTCAATTTCCAAAAGCTGAATGGTAAATACATAGGAACGGGAAGGGGAAATGGATTGGATGTACATACATATATGATAAAGGACGTCGAATCCAAAGTTGTAGTTTTGTATGAGTAAAAATTTCAATGCTAAATCCATCATAAAATAAAGTAACTTTTACTGTCGACGCTACTAATATCAACGGAATAGTTTTGATAAACTACAGAGATAGTGAAGATAATTAATAGATAGTAGATAATTAAAATCTGAAACCGTGAATTCATAATAATAAAATATGATAAAAGATGGAAATGTTGCATACCATAGTCATTTAGTAATTTAGGGGAAGCATGTATATTAATTTTATAAAGCGTATAGATATTTTACTTAGCTGCTTCGCTTGTTTGCTTGTTCCTCTCAAAAATGTTTAATTTTCTACGTCACCATGAAATTCAGCTTCATATGTATGCCGTGCCATGAGTATTAATTAGTATTAAACCTTTCAGTAAAACCGTAAGAACTGTAGATTACAAAGTTTTTGGAAAATAATTGAAACAAAAACATTGCTCTTCATACATATCTATATAATATTTTTAATTAAACAGAGCTGCTCGTGACGGCTACTTGGACGCATTAAAGGAAGCAACTCGGAAGGATTTAAACCAAAAGGATGAAGATGGAATGACCCCTACACTTTGGGCATCCTTTGAAGGGAATTTAGATGCCTTGAGACTCATTGTTAGTCGCGGGTAAATTACAATTTACATTATCTCCAAATTAACTACGAATAATTTAATTCATATCTGTAACAGTACAGATAATTTAAGCCTGCAATAAATCTCTTGCACACATAAGCAATGGAAACTGTGTCCTGTCACTGTCATATGTCACTGAATGGGTTTTTGACTTTGATTTTTTAAAATACAGAATTGATATTTTGATATCACAACAAAATAAATGAAAATGAAAATTGCATTCATATCATATCATATAATTTTGACCAGACTTACGATTAGTGAGAGTTCACTTTGGACGAGAGTTTATAGTTGTTGAATTAAATATTAATTTTGGTGTACTTTCCTTTGGACTCTGGATATAATTAATAGGGGTGACCCGGACAAATGTGACAACTTTGGAAATACAGCACTACACTTTGCAGCCGCTCGAGGTCATCTCCATTGTGTAACTTTTCTAGTGAATTTTGGAGTGAACATGTGGGCTTTAGATATCGACTATCACACTCCCAAAGATTTAGCAGCCATTAATAATAAAGAGGAAATATTGAGATTTCTCGACGCAGCCATTGCCAAAGAAGAAGCCAAAGATAAAAAGAAGGTCAGTCCGTATTTTTTTGTGTGAACATTTTTTATGCCTCTCTCTCTCTCTCTCTTTTCTGTATTTACCAACTTTTACATTATTATCAACCCTCAAACTATAACTTTTACTCCATTCAATAGATCTACAGTACAATGTGTAGACAATGGGATGAAATTTATCTTTTTTTGAACTTTGCACAAAGTATATTATCTCTTCCTCCTTATCACATCACTCGGGCTCCACTGTACTTCATCCTAGATGCAGCTGTAGTAAGCTCCGCGGCCATGGTTGAGTATGTCTCTTTGCCTAACAAAGGATATAATTACTCCAGACTATACACATATATTATTTACAGCTGATGAAAAAATCAACGATCTTCCTCGTCCTCATTCTCATTTTCGCTCCTTTGTGATATATTCTTGTTTGTTAGCATTAGGATTTCAATTTAGAATGAGTCTCTGGAAAATTCTACGTTTAATTACTAGTAGGACCCCGTACGTGTAATATTCATAACATCAGAGTGACAATCATGAATCTATTGTGGTATTATTTACTTGACATTCAATTTCAAAGTCAAGTCAATGCAATGATTGCGTTCACTAAATATTTATTGCAAATACAAACACAAGTAGGTGGGAGTGATTTACTATTTGCTAGCTATTTCACAACTACTGTAGTAAAATGAGGGTAGGGAAATATCTCTTTACGGACTTTGCCCACTCATATTATGGTGGCCGTGTACTCGAGAACGTCGATGTATGAGTTGGATTAGGATTAGGATTTACCTATAGGATTCAAATACAATAAAAATCGTACACAGCTTGTGGCATATGGATGGGACAGGTGCAGTGTGGCAGGAGTCCATTCCATACACTATACGTTTCTTAAAGACAATCTTTTACAAGTTCATCGAAAAACAAATATTGGAACTAGTAGATTCGGAATTAAGTTATTTTTTGGAATTTCTGATCTTGTTTTTGTAAAATTTATAAAAATAAAAATGTGCATGGAACTTAGTTCCAATATATTGCTCAAATGTGTAGACAAGTCAGGCAAAAAAATTTGACAAATGAATTCCAAATGAAAAAACAAATTAGTTTAATTCATTAATTACATATGTATATTTATTAGTTTTTGAAATGTCGAAATTATTTTCCGGACGCGCCACTAACAATAAGTCAAGAAATGTATATGTTATATACCAATTTGAAACAATTACTGAACTTTATAAATACCAAATGTAACAGAGTTACATGAGAAAAGATTAATTGAGGCTTAAAATTTTTCTTGAAAACGCTGATTAGAAGCGAATATGAGCATTAAGACATTAATAATAATTAAAAGTAACTGGAGTATGAATAACGTGTGGCAAACTTATGGAATAGTTAAGGACACAGTACCAGTACCATTCATTAGCATAGACTTATTGACAGATTGCTTTTAAAAGAAACGTATGGACTTGCATGTAATTATGTTATATATTGCCTCCAAGTAATAGGACTGGACTTGTGCCACATTGCATCTTCACCGGCCGTATCCGTATGTAGCTTCTGAGTGCACTGTACCCGATTGTTTGACATGCAGTAAAAAAACGTATGTATTAAATGTTGGTTCCCTATTATTTTACCGATTTCGCATAAAGTTGTTTATTGCAAGGACCTGTTAAATACATCTCTAACTGGCAATAGCACTGGCTTTGGGGATACTGGGACTGAGGACTGAGACTGGCAGAGCAAGGAAGTCGAAGTTAAGAGATAGATAAAAAAGATTTTAAAGTTTTGACACTTTACTTTCCTAAAGTCTGCTGTACACTTTACAGATACAGCTACCTATAGTCATATAGTCAGTCGTAGGTGCAATACAAATATGGGCACTATTCGCACTATGATTACAGATTTCTCTTGAGTCTACGCAGGATTCGTATATAGACAATAGACACTACCAATGTAAACTCCCCGTAGCCGTAGCCCTGGTCCTCTATCTCTACTATATATGTGGCTGTGTGTACTTTAAAATCATCGCTATACATTATCGATACTTCTACGTCTAAAATAAGTTAATGGAAACTATTCAGAGGAAAAGACAAAAGTAAACCAAAGAAATATCATTTAGAGTTGGAATTGAAATTGGAATGTTTGCGGAAGGAATGCAGCATGGGAGGATCGAGAGGGAGGGAAATACTTGGAGTATAAAGACAGACACGTAGTAGACTGGCCCTCCATTTACTTAAGTAAGGCAGACGGCAGTACATAAATACGTGGAGTTTCCTTTTGCTCTATACTCAAATGTAGTCAACATTTTAGAGTTTGTTTGTAGTATAACAACTTTTGAAAATTAGAGTTAGTTTGACATAAATTTCCCTTGATTACTCTGAATCCCCATCAACATCAACATGAGCATCAAGCTAAGCAAGACTTTTTAAGGGCACATACCTCTTTCCCCCTTGACTAATAAATACGAGTGTGATATCACTAGTGATAAATTCAAGTAAAGGGTATGTGACGACGACGACGATGCGTTGGGATTGGGATGACATGACGGCGACTTATACTTATATATAGCCGTAGAGAGGGAAGAAAGCATGACCGACTATATAATGTAGCACGTAGAATGCAAAATTAACTACTTTAGGTACATTTCATAGCTTGTTCATCTTCTTGTGCAGTTTCAGGAAATATTACGAAATCAGCTTGATCGATGTTTACAATACATAAGGCCCTAGATCTTTGCATGCATGAGGCATACGATCACCTACTATGAAATGTTTCCTATCATGACTGTGGTAAGGGAAGGAACTATGTATCCCAAATACTCTAAACGTAATGTGTAATTATACCTGAGATGTGAAATGGAGAAATTGGATATCTTAAGAATTAAAGGAAATCTTAAGCCAATTTAATTTTAGCTCGTAGTCTAAATTCTAACAATAGGAAAACGAACAAGGAGGAATCTTCCTCATTCAGCGAGTGATGTAATGGCAAAAAGAAGCTGTCTAATGAAAATGTAATTACTTTCTGTGAAGACACGTGGGGTAGTGATGTGTATGATTAAGTATGTACCTACCTTACATATATTTGTAATCTAGACTATCGCTCACTTACCTGTTTCAAATTACTTGAGTGAGACGTGTCGTATTTGTATTCAAACTTTGTTACGGCTAACCCTCTCTTTACGTCTCAACTTCCGATTAGCTATATAGGAATTGTCTGGTCTGGTCTGGTCTCTGGTCTGGGCTGAAAGAAGGAGGCAGTGCTGAGTACTGTACTAACTAGTGGTCTATAATACAGGATTGTGAGAGCCGCGCTTGGAATTCTCGACAGATTAATTCGTTATGCTCAGTGCTCACTCAAAAATAAATTTAAAACCCACCCATTTCATTGAGTCCTCTTCATATAATTAGATGTTATAATTACACATTGAATAAGGTCATTTACAAAGTTATCCAATCTCAACTCAGACCTGAAAGACTCAGAATTAAGTATGTCAGCATCATGTAGGAAATCCTTCATCAATAGCAGTACTATGACGACGGAGCTAGAAGGAAACTTTCCATCTCCACGCTAAAGCTACATTTTGAAGGGGAAAAAAAGAGAAAATAAAACAAATTAGTATGGAGTATACTTGTGTAGTAATTACTTAAATAAAACTAATACACATTTGTTCGAAAATCAATTTATACTAACTGCAGATTCGACTAGTTGCGTTGGGGTTGGGAATTAACTTTGTACAGGTTTGATCTAAAATATCCCCCTGGATTAATCCAGTAAAATAAAATATGTAATAGGGGTCATCCATAAATGATGTCATCCAAATATTTCTATTTCTAAGACCCTATGACCCTCCGATCATCTGCCTAACCATTGCGTAAATTGCTATATTTAACATTGGATGTCATCAATATTGTATTAGACAAATTGACCCTACACGTGACGTCATTTCTGGACGATCCCTTATTTGGATATTGGATACGGATATATACCTAATAGTTTTCTCCCTTCAAATATCTAATAAGGGTACATGCCTTTTTGCACGTATTGCTATATTCTCACCAAAAGGAATTTAAATTGCAAATTTTGTCACGTTTGGGTAATTAAAGGAAAAATAAAAGTTTCATAGCTATGGCAACGACAAGTAGGGATAAAAGTGTCTGGTAAAACTTTTTTGTGTGCATCATGTCTGCATACGCGTAATGTCACTTCAATTATACGTAAATTACGTAATTATGTCTGCTTCTAAACAAAGCCGCGTTTGTCATAGCATCCATAGTATATGCTCATGCTCCCCGTTTTTCATACAATAATGCAGGTCACACTAGTCTGAGAAGTCCGAAATAAATAGAACACGGGTCCAAAATATTATGCGGTTACTCCAGGTTATGTCCAGACGTTTAATTTTAATATAATGTCTTTACAAATTTATACAACTATATTTCTGACGTTAAAAATTAAAACGGCTGCCATAATGGTGGGCATGTTTTCTTTAATAGTGGTACAAAATCGTCAAATATATTTTATTGTCGGTCTGCTACAATGCAAGGGTGTGCTATATAGTACGTGGGTCTGAGAGGTTGAGTTTGAGTATGTCGTTGTTAAAGATGCATTACTTGTACCAATAAAATTAATAGTCAACTAATGTTCAAAATACACAAAATATTACAGAAATTATACGTACATTTTTTTCTATACAATTTGTATTTAATTTCAACGTTTTGCGCTATTAAAAAAAATTAATCGTAACATTTTACACTATTTCAAACAATTAAATTGGTTCATTTTCCTGTTTTTCTAATTGTATTTTACAAGTTTTGCACTTGTCCTTACTCCCAAAAAATGTCTAATAATTATTCCTAATAAAATATATTTGAGAGATATTAAACGCAGATATGTATAATTTTCCCCCACCCATTATTCGGCAGAATAGAATATAATTTTGTTTTGAATTGTTTCAAAGTATCTTATTTGTGGTATTACGTCTTTAACAATGACGGAGTGCGTGTACATGGTTGTGTAATAGGAGTAGATATCGATCCTGAATCCTGACCAGAGGTTTCTGAGGAAAAAAACCTGTAAAGATTTATGGTTTGATTTTATCAAATTTGAAACCACCAGACCCCCAAAAAAAATATCCGTATGAGCTGATAAACAATATGGTACTTATGTAGTATTGAGGTAGAAAATATAATATACCCATAAATCTTTTACTGACAACTTGTCTTGCCTGCAGGTGAAAAGTTACAAAGAGAAAGCCGCAAAGGAGGCTGAGAAGCGAGTTAAGGAATTTGACAAGCTCCAAAAGAAAGCCAGTAAATCAGCGGAAGAGGAACAACGGAAACTGATGAAAAAAAGGGAAAAAATGGAGAAGAGCGGTGGAATGACTCCGGCTCCACATCTAATTACTGGCACTGGACTCCCCAATGAAAATTCCCATCAAATTGTACCTCAACAACAGCCGGCCCCAACACACTCTGCCCTCTCCTTCCTCAGTCTACGAAAAGACACACGACCCATTCGGAGTGGGAATAGTGGGAGTCACTCTTTCTCTGAACTCACCAGCTCCACTCATTCATCGGCTAAATTAAAATCTTCCGGATTCCATACCGGCGTTCACAAGAAAGTACAACAGCGGAAAACATTAAATAGTGCCAAAGCGACTGGTTCCGATTTCAAGGTACATAATAATATCATTTCATTTGAACAGTGGAGCTGCTTCTGGCAGAAGGATTATTGTAACCTCACCAGATACTTGAGTAGATGACCAATGACATTGTTTATGCTTTATGTTCTTCTCTCACCCTATACTTATACTCAACGCTAGACAGATTAATAGTGTATAAGGAGCACATAATTTAGACGACATTTTGCATTTTTTATTAGATTTTATTTTGTATTTTAAATCATACATTATAACAATAGTCTGCACATTGTAAACAAAATTTAACTAAGAAATTTTGCACTTTTTGAAAACCACGTAATTACATACGGTTACTGAAAAAGCAAAATTGCCTATCTCCAATATCTCCATATTTTGTCAAAAACAAATATGAACATTTAAATACATAAATGGAGACCGGCAACTTTGCTTTTAGTGCGAATTGGAGATGGCAATTTTGTTTCTTCAGTAGCGATACGACATTTTACACCTTGGGAAAACTTTGTACCACTTAAATTTGCAAGTTTTGAACGATATAATTATGATGTTTGAACTTCTATTAATTATACATGCCACAATTTTGCATCCTGTTAAGAAATGTGTGATAGTTTTGAATAGCGTGTTTTTTGATATTTTTAGTATCATATAATCAAATTCAAATCTCATGTACGTAAATTGGATAGTTTTGGAGAAATTTAGACCTGTGTATCAATTCAACTCAATGTACTTACACAGTATTTTTTGCGCTATTTAAAAATGTCACATGGCGGAAATCGTATCTTCAACGAAATGATAATGATACCTTTTTTATAGTTCAGCGTTTTAGTGTAAACGGTTCGTGTAGTGTACACAGACTTTTTGGCTCCAGCTTTGATTACGGAAGAATTTAGAGATTGCATTTTATTTCTATTCTGGAGGCTGTTAAATTGTATTTCACTTTTAGTTTTCATTTGGCTCATTCTTTCTTATAGCTTGTATCTGTACAGACTGTATAGAATATTTTTCCATTTCAAAAACAGTGGTTGTGTTTTCTACTATGTTAAAGGTTCACATAAATCTTGATCTCTTGGATAAGTTGGACACTACTTATTTGTAGCTGTACTTGTACTCCCTGCTGAAAACTGAATCTGTGGGAGAAAGTGAGAGTAGTATGGAGAGAGTGGTTTGTTGAGTGAAGCGTATAAATATTTAACTATTAATGCATTAACCAGTGGACCGGGTGGACTGTGTGGACAGTGCAATGTGGACGATATGGACATTTGTACGGAATTAACCTTCGTGTGTATAATAAATCATGTTGGGAGCAATCATATCTGTCCTTTCGTTTGTCCATCTGTCCAAATTGCACAGAACAATTTTTCTTTCTCTCTCTCTCACTGTCTCTCCATTATTCATGTTTTCCCTATTATGACACTATCACATATAAAAACAATTCAAAATTGTGTAATAGACTTCAGACCTGTCTCTGTGGTACTTGAATATCTTGTAGCCGTTTAAAATATTACACACTCAAATTCAGATGTCCTTTTGCCTTGTCTGATTCCTATCTGACTGAACTTCTTTGAACTACACAGTATCCTTTTCTTTTTATACTAATTAATTTTATGCTGAATGATCAATGATGTAATCTGAAAAATTAAAGGTATTTATCGTCGTTGAAGTTGCAATAAAATATTTACATTATATTTCTTTTGGCAAAAATTGGACTTGTACTATACTATATGACTATACTATGACTATAACTGTGTCTTGTGACTGACAGAATAAGAATAAACAAATAACTAATTTACACACCGCTCTTCCTCTTCGTCTCACTTGATTTTTATCACGGGCTAAAATTTATGCTTGACACAAAAATACTGAATAAAGCTACTGTATTTGTATAAAGGTAGGGGTAGTAGTTGTTAGCAACGTAATAAAGAACGTAGTAGTTGTTAGCAGTTTCACTTACGCGTATTAATTCACTCGAGTGCTATTAGTTTAACTAATGTATGTGTGCATAAAGTATTATCTAATAATTATAGCTTCCGTGAGCAAATTGCGAGTGTTGAATAACATTTTATATAAAATAACGCAGCAGTTTGAGCGCTATTATGCCTTACGACCTGACAGCTAATAGTTTATCGATAGAGATAAAAAAAATAAGAGAAGTGACAGGAAGCGAACTTGTAATAAATGAACCTCATTCCTTTGCTTTGGTGGGAAAAAAATCTGATTGTTTTATATTGTCGTCGAGGAATGATAACGTAGCAGACTTATTTATCTTCTGCTGGAATCAAAACGCACTATCTAATAACATAAAAGGTTATCAATAGCTTCTAACTACTCGTAAGAGTACGCATTTTGTTCTTTGAAAAGTACTTAACTAGTGAAATGGTAGGGCTGTTAATTTATCGTTAGTCACTATACAATGTTTTACACTTTCTCCAAAGTGAAAATAG
>JAQFZE010003253.1:0-12913 GCA_034695245.1 Dicyrtomina saundersi | reverse complement strand
TTCGCTTTCAAAATTGACGAGATATTTACTCTTTACTCATTTCTCATTGTTAACTCTCGTCTTGCGCCTTACCTATACACATTACATAAGGCTGTGCGATTTTAATTTTAACGCACGGCTCTTCAAGCTCAAGTTGCCTTTCTGCTTTCTGCATAATTGATTTTCTAGGTCAGCACGTAAGTATAGATGTAATCTATGCTATATGCTCCCAGGCCTTCTCTCCCAGCCATACCACGATACCACCAAATTTTAGACAACATATCATGGACATGCTTCTGCAAAAAACAGCCAAAACATTTACAAATATCTCATGGTATATAACTATATATACTTGCATTTATAGTAAGATCCTTTATGAATATTATATTTACAATATTATATTATTTATGTGTTCACATCCATGCAGCCTATAGATATTTCTCCCGCTGCATAACATGACACTGGCAACGACAACGACAGCTCAGGCTAACTTCAAGCTGTACTTTAGCCGTGCTCTACTGCTTATTGTTAGTTAGAAATTCCAATTTCGAATCAGCAGAACGAAAGAGCAAAGCACCACATACACCAACTACATGACTGCATACTGCATGCCACCATATGTATTATTATGTTTACATAATCTAAAATCTAAATTTTGTAGGGTACTTTTTCAAATCTCTAGAATTGCTAGAGCATAGTAGGTTCCTACGACTACCTATATTAGCATATTATATAATACTCCAATGGTATGACCATGGCCGACGGTTATAACTTTAGTGGCTTGTTCAGTGCTCCATTTAGTTTGAGTGAAACTAGGTATATAGAATGCAGATAGTATGATTTGCATCTAAAAATACAAGTCACGTACATAAATGCTGTCAAATACACTTATGGGCAGATGAAAGTGGGCTGTAGGATATAGGTATGCAGTAGGTGAGTGTTACAAAGTACATATTAAGTTTGAGAGAGGATTCAGTTGAGCTACTACAGCTTGAGTAGTGTACACAAAATATACACTTCTGCCGCCGCAGTGAAAGTCTATTTTCTTAGGGTTTCGATTTGATGAATTTTTTCCCGATAAAGTTATTCTCATCTGTTCGATCCATTTCAAACTTGTATCTGATATCGGTAGCTGTCTCTATGGGTCTCTTTCTCCACAGTAGTACAGTCGGACTGGAACAGGGGTGTAGTGTACTAGCTTCTATATGCAACACTCCAAAAAGACCTAAATTATACAAAACTTGTACAGGTACTTACGCTTACAGCCGACTGTTAATTATAGATACATATCCCTGTGCTGATACCTCCAATAATTTCAATCTCAAAAATAAAAATCAATATATCATTCCAAAATTATGACAAACAGCAGGAATGAGTTTTCTTGAAAGGAAAGCGAAATAAGTGTGTCAATGTCAGTGCCATAGTGCCAACCTCAAATTCAGTAAAAGAAAAGAAATGAATTTATTTTGCAAACACTGAAAATGAAAATTACTTACTGACTGATATGAAAGGAATCAGGGACTGGTAAAGGCAAAAGCACGGTGACGGTCTAAAAAAACATTCGTAATTAAGTATGTAAGAAAAGAATGCAGTAAGTTGGATGTAAAGTCAGGAACATACTATCACTGTGTTCTCTATAGGCACTTTATATGCTCCATAATTAATTTCGATACATTTTTATGTACGGATGAAGATGGAAAATAAAATCAGTATGGATGGATATCGCACACAAGTACAATATTGAATTGCCTTTCTTTAAATAAAATAGGTAGGTTACGTGTTCTCAAATAATTGAATGTGTCATCCTTACATTATTTCAAGGTCGAACAACCAACCTGCCTTCCAATTTATATCGTCTTTGCAAGTCGACTTCGACTTTCCCAAATCGAGCTTTTGCTTTCATACAACATATACCTGCCCTGCTGCGGATCTCCGATCTCGATGAATGCTTTTACTTGTACACATTACACATAATATTATTGGGTATGAAGAGAAGGAGAAGTAGAAAAAGTTTGTTTCGTAAAGAAAAATATCTGTACAGAGTATAAAGTCTCGTCTCTAGAAAAGAACCACAGAGAGAGAGAGAGAGAGAGAGAGAGAGAAGAGAGTGAAACTTTTCAAGGATTGAGGATTCGCATTTGCAATACAAAAAATATAGAGACAGAGAATACAAGATTATAATGTTATAAGTCCTTTTGCTGGAGGAAGTTGGGAGAAGATATAGAGGCAGAGAGCAAAATATGGGAGGGTCTCATCCTCATCCGTAGGAAAGGAAGATCTCCAAATTATACATATTATGACGGATCTCGTCTCCGTCATAGTCGTACTCCTCCATCTACACATTTCCAATGTAGGCTCAGACCCGCATCATATTCAAATATTATTGTAAATTCTAACATAGCTGGGCACTCTCAACGAGCGGAGTCCTGCTCCCCCCTCCGCTCCCCTCAATAAGCGCAGCTCGAGTGGAAAGAATTTTATTGCACTCATGTGAGCGGAGCGGAGTGGACTTTGACTGCACTCAGAGCGCAACTAATTTTAAAATTCGCGCCACATCAAGGATATATATCTGCGTATGTGAATGACGTAAAAGAGTTGTACTCACTGACCACTGAGGGGACTGAGGAGAGTGCAGTCAATATTGCACTCACAAAAAACGACATTTTAACTTGAGTAGAGTTCCAGTTGAAAGATTTTAGGTCGCACTCAAGCAACTGGAGTTCGAGTGATCAAGATTTGGCGTGTGGCTGCACCACTCTTATGAGCGGAGGGCGAGGCGAATTTTACCTAAACGCCCAGCTTTGCACAGGCTGTGAGAGTAAAAGTGAAGAGACAGAGCAAGAAGTTCAGCAGTCAGCCAACAGCCAACTGGACCTCCACTTCCACTTCACACTCGTAGTATTCCAGTTTAAATGTTTCAAATAATTTCAAAAATTTCATTTTTGACGGGTTCACTCAATCAAAATTATCACGTACACCCTCGAGTAAGTAAATGAGTCAACCCTCGACTTTCTACTTCCCATTGAAATTGTCTCCACCATCATCATCCTCGTCATAATATAGTGTTATTATCATTCGTCCTCAGTTGACAGTCGTAATAGTCACGACCAAGGACCAGGAGCTAACTAGTAAGTAACTCAAGAACGGATTGAGATTCAGAATCTGACTGAACCAATTTAAAAAAGTGTAACTTGTATGAAGTGAATTTATTTTCGTTATAATTCATAGTTAGCTGGTTAATTTTAAGGTAAATCCGTTAATTTCAAATATATATTATGTGTTTATATGTGTATGGGGTGTTCTATAGTAAGTGGTGTTCAACTTTAGCAAGTGGTGTCTAACTTTAGTAAGTGGTGTCACGGAAAAAAATATTCCATTTGAAGCTTAAGGTAAATAAATCGGAACAAAAAATGAATACATTTTCTAATGTAGACGAGAAAGAACTTGAGCCAAAATTACACACAGTGGGCAGGATCCATTTATTTCATTCATTGAATTGAAGCCGTTCGCATCGTGTACAATTCTATACTGACTGACGACCATTGGAGAGCAGAAATAGTGTAGGGAGTATTATTTGTATAGGCTAACTTTATCACTATTTTGTACATCATTATTGATCAGTGAGTGGACAGGGACTGAATTTAAATTCTTAAGTAGTTCAACTACGATTTAAAAGTTACATCTACACGTGAACGATGATGATTTTGTCACACGATTTTCATATAAAATTAACGCCGTCAGTCAATGAGTCACTTCCCTGATTGGTCCGCTGATTTGAACGGATAGGGAATAAGGTATTAAATAAATCTCTTTTCTAAAGATTGATTTTTAATTCATCGAAGGGAATTAAAACTATATCTTGTCCACATACTGTTGATGACTAATTTAGTAAATAAAGCACCGAACTAATGACTAATCTTTTCGTCGAAGCTTACACCTTTTATTTCTACATTACTGTTTAGGGCTACCTTATTCATTGTTGGCTACCCCTCGAGGTTGGTTATCTTTACTTTTAAGGTTAGGTCAGCAGGGGGGACTGGGGGCACAGTTCCCTCCAGTAGGAAAAACTGACAGAAAACGGTTAGGTTATATTTTTCCCAGCCGAAGGCCGGGGTGGGGGGAATATAACCTAACGGTTCACACTTAATTAGATTAAATAATTATAAAATACTGTTTTGCAACGTCCCAGTCATATTTCACATCGATTTGTCGATCTTGCAATTGGACACCACGTACTAAAGTCGCACCATTTACTAGAATACCCTGTACATGTACTCAGGTTATTCAGGTATATTATGCGATCGCCGTTTATCAGAAATTTAAAAAAAAAGAATTTTGTGCGACGCCTATGATTATGATTGCGCTATAGTAATATTAAAACATACGCATAGTGTGATCACCTTCAACATCATATCACAATCAAAATATATTTAAAACTTAACGACACTCATGACCTGGGTCAAAAGTGACGCCTTGTGTTTAATCTGGTAAATCTGAATACACGCATGAGTTTAAAGGTTTGCGGATAAAACTGAATGACTGCATGAATGTCGTAATATTAAAATGTTTGGGAAAAGGCAAAAGGGATATTTCCAATATTCCGTATACCTACCTAATCTACGTGCCTACGTGTATAGACCTGCCGTTAATAACCTATGTAGGTTGGGTAGGCGGATAGTCTGGGAGGTTTATATTACTTTATATGTAATGAAATCATCGGGCATGACTGCATACGAGCTGAAGATTCTAGATAATAATAATGTAGATTGTAGTTGTAAAGGTTGAAGAAGGTGTGTTCTACACCAACTTTGACTTCCATACTAATGTCATGTGCTACGACTGTGGTGTGGTTTGAAATGTGAAAGAATTTCTCAGGTGTCCATTCATATATCAAAATCAAATATGTGTCAACGTGGATGTGGCAGGGATCGGAAGAAGGGAGGAGGAACTTTCTCTGTGGTGTTGAGGGAAAAGGGACATGTGATTCAGATGAAAATTGAGCAGGAGAGAGTAAATGTAAATGGAAAAGTAAAAGAAAAGAAAATGTTCTGACCCTTCATTTTTTTCTCTTCTCTTTCCATTCGCATTTCTTTGGCTGCCTCCCTCCTTCCTTCTGCTTCTGCTCTATACTCTCTGTCTCTATGCATATTATTCCAGTAGCTACATTTCTAGATGTCTAGCCATCAGAGCATTACCATCACCATCACCATACCATCCTTCTTTCCTTCCTTTCTGGTTCTGGTGATGTGAGGGAGGGAAGGAGGGCCACTACTGTGGAGCTAATAGTGGAGCAAAAAGTGGAATGTAGAATCCATGAGCTCTGGCTCTGATATAATATCTTGAGTATATATATAGGGATTTTGTAAGGAAATGTAGTTATGTGACAAGAGAGAAATTGTGGGCTCGGCCCTGCTTGCTGCTGCTGCTCTCATTGCAAGTACTAGAAAGTCGAAGGCACCTTGGCTTTCACAATTTGGAGTTTTAGTGGGCCAAAGACAAATCGATATTTTCCAAGGCCAGCGCGGCCTCTTTCTCTTATTTTCTTCTCTGGATTCTCTCTCCCTTTGGTCCGTGTGTGTGTGTGTGTGTACTGCATAATGGTGGTGTGTGGCGGGTGCTGTGCTCGCGCGCCCAGTTTCACTTCCTCGCGTCTATACTGTTCTAACCGTAGGAAGTAACCGTTGATACTCTGGAGAGAACATTTTCAAATAGAAAAATAGGAGCATTTACACCAGACCAGACTTAGACTTGTATGTGTGGTGGAACTACTCAGAGGGTGAACTATATCTATCCCAGCCAAACCAATAGTCTGTAGCCAGCGTAGTCTCACTACTGAGCTCAGTAAGCATATTTGTACAAGTTTGTGTAAGTAAGGCGGAAAGGCGGAGAAAGGATTTGGCCTACAATAAAATAGTCCTAGCTACTGCTCTGTTCCCTACTTTCTCCTTTCCTTCTGTTTTTTGCATCTTTCCCAGTTGAGTTAGTTTTAACTTTCCTTAGTGGCTTGGCACAAGTCTTGCTCTGGACTTTGGCTACAACAACGCTCTACATTCAGAATTCAGGACGTGGGCTCTTCTTGACGTATTGTATTTGGGAAGAAGGAGGAAAAGTCCAGTATCATCTGTTCATTTCCTGGAGCTGGATCTTGTTTGGATTTGATGTGCCACTTGATTTTGAGTGAGGCATAATCATTCCTCTCCTCGCCCTTCTACATAATACCAATTCCAACCTTTGACATTTTCCCTATGTGGCCTCAAAAACTTGTAGAATTCGCGCCTAGGAGTAGGGAGCGCTAGCAAGATCCAAGGCCAAGACACAACCCAGTCATTGTGTTTATGTCACTTCCAATTTCTCTGTACAAATTACAAGTTTCTTCTACGGTGTGATTTTTACTCTAGAAGCTCACATTGACGTACATATATTTTTGACAAACTCTGATTTCGGTTGTTGGCTAAAGAAAAAGTGAGTTGCATAGAGAATTTTTCATTTGTTTCGAAATTCGAGTAGTTGTAAGATTTTATTCATTTTTATTTTGTTAAAAAGTTTGCTATATTACTCGAGTAATTCGAAGCGAATATAAGTGGCTTACTCACGTCTTTCTCAATCTCAGAATTGCTTGAAAAGAGAGCCCATGCACTTTCACCTTTGTTGGGGCTGAACTAAGTTTTACTTTTGGGTTTTGAATGAAAATTCAACTTTATTTTTGTGTGTATCAAGTATTACCTTTCCAAATAGTTCAAGGTCATTTGAATGTAAATTAAACTTTCGTTCTCTTTTGACTTACAGAAGTAAATTGACAGCGCTGTGCGCTGAAAACTGAGAAATGACCTCCGGAAATTCACCCATGGAGCAGCTTATCCCAATCGTTAACAAATTGCAAGATGCTTTCACCCAATTGGGTGTTAGCATGCAGTTGGGTGAGAAAATTCGTTGACTATAATATTCTATTTATGTAGTGTTTCTTAAGATGTGTATGAATAGAATGTTACGCTTGTAACAAATTTGTACAATCGTAATCCTTATTTTATGTTATGAATTGTGTTTTTTTTACAGATCTCCCTCAAATTGCTGTTGTGGGTGGTCAGTCTGCAGGAAAATCATCTGTGTTAGAGAATTTTGTTGGAAGGTAATGTGTTTGAAGTTTTTATTGAATTTAGTTACATCAGAATAAATAACAGCGATTACTTGGGATGATATGATATAAGCGGGGACTAACTATTTGACTGAAATTTAAATATTTAATTGCAGAGATTTTCTTCCTCGTGGTTCGGGCATTGTTACACGAAGACCTTTAATTTTGCAGTTAATAAATTCTCCAGCAGAATGGGGAGAGTTTTTGCACTGCAAAGGAAAGAAATTCCAAAACTTTGATGAAATTCGAATGGAAATCGAGGCGGAGACAGATCGGCTAACTGGGTCAAATAAGGGAATTTCCAATCTGCCCATAAATCTCCGAATCTATTCACCCCATGTTCTTAATATAACTCTCATTGATTTACCTGGTAAGATTTAGTGTTTGTTGTGTGCGTAGTATTGAGCTGTGTATGTGTATGGCAAATGCAGTATGTACATATGCCTATTTAAAAAATAACAATCTTTCTACCGTTAATTATAATTATGGTTGCACACCAATACAATGAATAATTAGATTTGTTATGAAGAAAGACGCAAGGGAAACGTTATACGATGATTTAATATTTCCTTTATCAACCGCTGTAGTAGTTGTTAGGCCTTGACAGCTAATGAGTGATATAATAATGTGTTGATTGAATTAGCTCAAGTTGAGTGAAAACTAACACAGAGAGGTAGGTATCTGTTTTTGTGTGGAAACGAATTGCAGTGTATGTGTCTTGCGTTCATGTCAGTATGTTTTGGAAAGGAAATTTTATTTGTTTAATTATCGTTACTAACGCTATAACTGTAACTGCGGTGCCTAGAAACTTTTGCAGTCTCAATAGTCCACAAGGCTTTGTATCTTGATGCGTATTTGTAGCGTACTCCACAAGCAGCATAGCAGTACGATGTCAAAATTACTACTAATTTTATACAACAATAATGGCAAACGTATATTGCACTCTTTATTTTACCTTTTATTACTGCGGAATTGCTCTTTACCATAACGATGCTCTGTTAGTTGCAATTCAAGACCAGCTTTTATTTTGAACTTTTCTGCATTGGCAAGCCATATCAAATGCCAATGAAATCATGAGCAGAAAATAGAGTGTCTGTACCTACCTGTAATAATTCTCTAGGTTCTTTCCTGCTAACAGTTTGTACTGCTGTTGGAGAAGACGAAGATTGGATCAATTAAACCATGTAGCATTTACCAATGCGATTACGAAAAGAGCTTGTACGTTTCTATCTAATTTCCTGTACAAAGTCACGTAGTGAGACTTAAATTAAATAGGAGGAATAGTAGGAGTGTTGATTTTGACATAGCATAATTAATATCTGTTTGGTACTACAAACTCCCCGTGTGACATGGCATAATATTATTCGGGGGCATAATTAAATTTCTCTTTTATCATGTGTGTTAAGTATTCATTGAGGTTTGAGTATGTGGTATGTACATATTTGAAACAACGTGTTAGATTTTGTATAATTTCCTGGCGATGTAATATGTTGGGTAGTGAGATATTATGTATATGTAGCAAGCTACCATTAATTGAAATCAGAAACTCAACTACCTACACATTTACATATTCTGCCGTTCTGTACTAATGTGTGTATGACAATTTTAGCTCAATGATGATTCATTATCACGTAAGCTTTGATATTTTCAGGTTCATTGAGGTGCAGATCCTCTGTGTAGGCCATTCGTTATTAGGGCTTGATCATATGGGTTACATAATATCTACAAAATATTATCGAAAGCGACTATTTCAATTAGCGTAATTTTTATACGTTTACGTTAGTGTTTGTAATGTTAATTTTATACAGGACTGCTCATTCTCTTGCAGCTTTCTCTAGTGAAAGCACCTTTATATTAGCTCATCCTATAGTGAGCTTCACTGCGATTTGCGATCTACGTTTTTGTCATGCTCACTTCTTCTGAAAAGTCGGGTGGAGTAGGAGTCTGAAAGTCGATAGTTGGATCTATAGGTATATGTATGTACTGCTTATGCACCGCAGCACCTTTGATATGTGGCCAGCCATGCCCATTGATTTAAGCTAATCGTTGCCACTAAGAGACCAGTGAGCAGGATGCTTGTAAATATGGAATTATTAAACATTGTATTAATGGCTTAAAATGTTATGTGTATCCTTGAGAGCAGCAAATATTAATTTATCATTAAGCCCAGTTAAAATTGGTTCACTACAGATTGCTTTTTACTCATTTGACAGGTTTAACGAGGGTTCCTATCGGTGACCAACCGCCGGACATTGAGCAACAGATACGAGAAATGATCTTCCAGTTCATCACAAAGGAAACTTGTTTGATTTTGGCCGTAACTCCAGGAAATTCCGATTTAGCTACCTCGGATGCTCTTATGCTGGCTAAGCAATGTGATCATGATGGTTTGCGAACCATTGGAGTTGTCACAAAGTTGGACCTCTTGGACGAAGGAACGGATGCTCGGGAAGTTCTGGAAAATAAAGTGGTTCCTCTTCGGCGGGGTTATGTAGGAGTTGTCAATAGGTCACAGAAAGATATCGAAGGTACGAAGGACTCTATCTTCTTTCCATCAATAATTACAATGGAATCAAACGAACGGCATGTTCCGATGTAATATGTAAATGAACGAATGTGACCTGAGATTTTTGTCTTTTGTCAAAATAGGTAGGAAAGATATTAAAGCGGCTATTGCTGCTGAACGTAAATTCTTTTTGAGTCACCCATCTTATCGCCACATGGCGGATCGTTTGGGTACCCCGTACCTGCAGCGGGTGCTAAATCAACAATTAACGAATCATATTCGTGACTGTTTACCTTCTCTCCGGGATAAAATGCAGAAACAAATGTTAGCCCTCGAAAAAGATGTAGAGCAATACAAATATTTTCGACCGGATGATCCTGCCATCAAGACTAAAGCCATGCTGCAGTAAGTAAATTATCTTACTCTTAAGCATAAAATATAGAGTGTGGGCATTTGTTTAATATAAAGTTTAGAGTTTTAACGCACTTGCTGGACATAAACATGAGTTTTTTCCGTCTCTCTTACACAGAATGATACAACAATTGCAATCGGACTTCGAACGAACTATTGAGGGCTCAGGCTCGGCGCTAATCAATACAAATGAACTGTCGGGTGGTGCAAAAATCAACCGGCTATTCCATGAAAGATTTCCCTTTGAAATAGTCAAGATGGAGTTCGATGAGAAAGAGCTCAGACGAGAGATTGCATTTGCTATTCGTAATATTCATGGTATTCGAGTGGGTCTCTTCACTCCTGACATGGCCTTTGAAGCCATCGTTAAAAAACAAATCAATCGTTTGAAGGAACCTAGCATAAAATGTATCGATTTGGTCGTGAACGAACTATCAAATGTTGTTCGTATGTGCGCAGAAAAGGTGAATAATTGATGAATTTAAATTATTAATAATTGTAAGTAGTTGGTTTGCTTATGAGACTTGTATTTAATGGCTAATTTCGTTCAAATGTAATATCTTATTTGTTGTGTACTCCTAGATGAATCGCTACCCGAGGCTAAGAGAAGAAACAGAACGAATCATTGCTAGTTACATTCGAGAAAAGGAGCAAACTTGTAAGAACCAGTTAGTCCTCCTTGTCGAGTGTGAATTGGCCTATATGAATACAAATCACGAAGATTTTATTGGATTCGCAAAGTAAGTACCGAGAACATTTTTATGTTTTGTGTTTCCTTTATTTCGTACAATTGATTGTGTCCGTATATTCGGATACATTGAGCTGCTTCCTGATTAGACTATCATACCTGGAATCATTATTATACCGTACAATTTACCCCCTCCTGTTTATTCATTACTAACAAGTTATCATTATTACTTTCTTATTGAGGTAGCCACCTGGTCTGAAAACAGAAGTAGTTTATGTATGATCTTTCATTTAATCATGCATTACGTTTAAATATTCTGACGCATTAATAATGTTTAATTGTAGTATTTAATTTACATGTTTCTCTGAGAGAGAAAGAGAGAGATAATAAAATTAGAGAAATAATGTCTTTCCCTTTCTATTCATTTGACTGGGCCATACTTTGACAAACTTTTCACTTCTAGGGTTCTAAGGATGCCAAATGTGATGGGGCGGGAAACAGATAGGTTTGATGACATATAAAATAAAAATTCAATCAAATTTCTTTTCAAAAAATACACAATTGATGCAGAAACTTTTTATTAGAAGTGGTTGCTTTATTATTATTAGTAATTTTTATTTTTTTTACTTTTGTGTAGTTGAATTTACTGTTGTTGTTTTGGCGCCGACTTATGTACTTTCCTTATATAATTATAATGCGTATAATTTTTCCTGCATGCATATGGATTACTTTTAATTCTTTACCGTAGACTACTTTTCACTACCACGTATGTATTTATTTTGTTTCGGCAATTTTATAAACTATTTAATATTTATTTAGTTTAATTTTTTAATCTTTTAATTTCAACATTCCGTTATCGAGCCATTTTTCGTGCATGGTATACTTTGGTTGGTTAGTTGCTCGGTGTCATAGTACGTTGTGTGGTACGAATCAGTGTATAGTTTTATTATTTCTTAAAATGTGGAATTTGTTTCCATGTAAATACCGATATAGATATATGGTACTTGTATAAGTAGAAGTTAAAAATACCAGATACCAGCCTTGGTGTAAGGAAGAAAGGGTTTCTCGTCAGTCGAAGTGGATTTATTTTCAATCCATTTAGTCTCATTACTAGCGAAAAAACATTGTTTTGCATCAGTAATTATAATAATTCTAGTTATTTGTGATTATCCTTGTACGTTGTGCGATTTCAAAAATCGTTCATCTTTTTAGCTTATTTTGGTGGAAGCTCTTACGAAACTACAAAAGTGAAGTCATTTAATTAATAAAAGCATACTCTAAAGAAGAATGATTGTGATTACAATAACTCACAATCATATAATGTAATCGTGATGATCCTAATATGATGTTCAACTGAAAGGACAACTCGTCGTGTGCAAAAGAACATTTCTCGTGCGAAAACCAAAAATCATTTTTGGAAATTTACTGAATAATTGTAAACCATTTCGACTAACGAGAAGACCACCGACCGAAAGAAAACACGTATTTTAGATTTTACATAACCATATCGATTTTTTTGTATTTCATTTTGAACAATTTGAGTTTTGTTAAGATTTTTTGTTTTTTTTTTTGCTTTTTATGAAAGAAGTAGAACAATTAGAATTAATCAGGATTTTATAAGTCTTGAGGATGTTGAAATTTGTTCGATTTTTTCATCCAGAAATTGAAACTGACGGTGTGATTGTGTTACAAGATTATAAGCCTATATACGCGTACTACTACATCGTTCATACTGTTCCGTAATGCAATCGATATTTCGATACAATTTTTTAGCTCATAAAATTGCTATATACTTCGCGATTTAATTGCCTTGCAGCTTTTATATCACTATAATTTATGAGTATAGTTTTCTTGCGAAACGGGTATAAATATATTCGTAGTATTAACAGAATATAAATCATGTGTAATGTATTGGAGATGCAGAGCTTGTGTAGGATATCCTCTTAATATATATACCAGTATTGTTGTGCAACTTTAAATGTGCTGGCTTAATATTTTGCATTAAATAGTTTCTCTATTATTTATTTTTGGTTGATCTGATTCTGATTCTGAACAGCTCCTTGCAGTTAATATAGTCTCAGATCTCATACCTACTTAGCTTGTTGGTAGATTGTATGAATACACAGAGTACAGTAAATATTATATTATATTTGTAATTGTCTTTGACGCATAGTTAGCAGTTTTAGTTTTAGCATAT
>JAQFZE010003252.1:0-12913 GCA_034695245.1 Dicyrtomina saundersi | reverse complement strand
AAGAAATGCTTAGGTATTATTGCTCAAAAATATGTTAGTGAAAAAAATTATAATAATGTATGTAAATCTTTGGGAATTGAAAAATTAGAATGTAGATACAAGACGTTGTTAATTAAGTTTGGGAAAAATCTCATAAAATCTGATAGATATTCCAACTGGTTAAGCCCACTAAAACGTTGTAACACTAGACCTCCGAGGAATAATTTAAGATATAGAATAGTTAAGTGTAATACTGAAAGGTATCGAAAATCGACGATACCTACCTTAATAAGATTGTTATAGTAAGTTTTTGTTTTTGTTTTTTGTAAAAATATTTCTCAACTATTCGTGTTTTCTTTTACCACTGCGCTGATTTTCCTGTCGCGTGGGCTCCTTCATTTTTCTAAGACAAATTGTTAATTAATTTCTAAGGTATTAAAGTTCGTAGTTAGTTTGAGTACTGTACTCCCTAAATTTGTTTTTACCTATCCTAAAGATGCACTATCTTCGATAGTGACAATACATTAATTTGTGTCATTCTTGTGTATGTGCTGAATAATTTGGTTTGATGAAATAAAAAACCCTGCAATAAAAAAAAAAAACGCCACGTTATTATAATATTAGGTACGACTGGTGGGGTACTAGTCGTGCCGGTACAAATAAGCATAAATAATTTATGGCTGCTAAAAGTTACCTATGTGCGAGTATTATTAATATTACAACTGGGCGGGGATCGAGTGGGCTTGGTAGTATTCTTCAGTTACTTCATGCTTTTTTTAATTATTTTAATAATTCTTTTAAATATTAAAGTAAATAACTTAGAGTTATAATGGAAAATCATAAAAAGAAAGCGTCCAAGAACCTCAAGAATAAAAATAATCAAGACAAAACGCTACTTGAAATTCTGAAACAGGAAAAAAAAAAAATCAAAAATCAAAAATACAGACAAGCAAAAAAAACAAATCTATTGAACTAAAGCAAGCAAATACGCCCAAAACTCTGGATGCTAAGAAACTTGAATATCAAGAAGCACGAAAGCGTAGAGAACAAACAAAAAAACTGGACGATAAGAATCACCGACAAGAAGCAAACGCTAGTTATTACCAGAAACACAAAAAAGCAAAATTTAATTATATGGAACCAGATTCTCAGTCCACTGCTTCGACTTCACAACAAAATACTATGTTTCAAGCAATTAAACAAGAATACGACTTAAAAATGAAAACATAACCGTCGAAACCTTGCAAATTTTGTGATCGAATGATGTATATTATTGGAAGAAGAAGAACAGTTCTAAATTTACAGCACATTAAACATTGCACAGCTACAGTGTCGAAAATTATGAAGAAGACGCGTCTATTTTTCTATGTCATACTTGTTACACTCATTTACAGAAGAAAAAATGTCCGCCTAATCAAAGTACAATCTAATAATTGTACTGGAAGCTCATATTTGTATTTCCGAGTTGACGCCAATGGAAATCCGTCTAATCAGTCAAGTGAAGCTTAAATTTAAAATTTTTTAACTATGCAAAAACACTGGACAGTTTGGAATGCGAGGTACTGCAATTCATTTTGCACAAGCAGTAAATGAAATATCATACCAATTACCATTGACGTCTATTGAGACAGAAGTTGTTGTTGTAACAGAAACACTTGAAGCTGTCACATCAAGAAAAGAATTTCAAATCCGCCTGGAATATGTGTTGCAGTCTCTATGTTAGCTAAAATTAAATATTCCACTTTACAAAGATATTGTAATTGTTAACCAAAGTGAAGATGATTTAAACATTGTTGTTCTTACGCAACTAACTCCAATCGTTGAAACAACAAATTAAATTTCTAAAAAAAGCTTTGAAATTTTGCAAGGTACAATCTCAATGGGCAGTCAAATCCAACATTGTTTTTCCAGCATGGAGGAAAACAATGCATATCTATTTGCGCAGCATTTATTGCATATGCATTTGAAACAAATTTAATCACCTTCACCCGAAATTCAGTAGACCAAATCTTAAAAGACGGGGACAAACACTACAATCAAGTTCTTCAAAATGCTTCCCCTGCAAAAAGAGCTAAAATTGAAGGTTACCAGGGATTTCTACATTCTGCAGACATAACTAGTAATATAATGCTACTAAACCAAGATATAACTGTCAACTTACAAGTTATTGACGATGACGCTACAAATTTAAACAGATTGCTTACGAAAGGAAGAAAGTTTAAAGCCAATGGACAAAATGTAATCACCAATGAATCACCCACATTGGAACAGGCTATTCAACATTTTCTAACAATAGATGTGGAATCGTGCATTTTAACAACATCTCAGTATTCCATGGCAATAAGCAAGCAGGAAACTTACGTTTATTATTTCGATTCTCACAGTCGAACCGAAAACGGAAGAGTGTGCACAACTGAAAGAGGGCGTGCATGTCAAATAAAATTTTCATTAGAATCTGCAGCAACCCAAATTTCTTCGCTGGTCCACATTAACGTGCAACCTAAGGTGACATTTACCGAAGCAAGAACTGAAGACTTGGATGAATTGCAACAAATGATTAACAGTCATGTTCAAAAGTTTATTTTTTTGTTTATCCAATACAAGCTAGGACTATTATTATACCAAGAAATGATGTCGAAGAAGAAAATGACAAACAAGAGACTTTTCCTTGTATTGTAATGGATCAGCATAATGCCAAAAGCGACTTGCAACTTCTGGTTGAAAATAAAGTAGAACTAGAACAAATTGTCCCTGACAATAAAAACACAATTCAAGACATGGAAATAGATAGTACCAGCCAATCTCAAGAAACGCCAAGTATCGTAGATAGGCAAGATTACAAAACTCTGACTTAACCACAACCAATTAAAGACATAGAACTAGCACAAAAGACAAAAGTTCGACCACAACCAGCATGTACTGGCATTAGTCTAAATGAAATAAACAAAAATCAAACTCAAGCACGAAAAAATAAAAAATTACATTCCATTTAAATTCAAGAAAATAAAGACTAGCAAATTAAAGACAAAGCAGCTAAACCAGTAGAAGCTCCAAACTTGTAACAGAGCGAAGATAGTGCTCAATATTCCATTGAACCATATTTTATCCACAATATAGATCATAATGAGCCTGAAATAAAAACCTACATACAAAACCTTCAGCAAGGACACGTTTCAAATTCAATGCAATTGCACTGGGTGACGTCCACCGATTAAATCGTATTTGGAAAGCCATTATGAAGAACTATCATTTGTATCTCTATTTCCGCACGACACTCACGGTTTTAACGATGATAGGCAAAAACTAAAACAGTCAGCTTTGAAATATTTTCAAGCGAGAATAATGTCTTCACATACAAGATTTTACAGCAAGGAGTATCTTTGTAATGCGTTAGACAGAATTGAGCAATACAAGATAGAACAACAAATTGGCATTGTATGCAACATTAAACATCAAGGTTCAAATGACGTAGGACTATCACTTATTCCAGGCGCATCTAATCCGAATTTATATTTGAAAGCAATACGTGGAGGCGCTTTCTACTGGCAGCAATTTGGCGGCGAAGTTTTTGCAATGGTAAACATTCTTGGAGTGGCAACATTTTGGTTAACTTTTTCTACAGATGATTTAAATTCCCCTAAATTGATGAATGTAATATGGAAATCCAAGTACGGAGAAGCCAGCGAATGCTCTTACAAAACTTTGTCTAAAACAGAACGCAACCAACTTCTAAACAAAAACCCAGTTTAAGCGGCACGATATTTTTGTACTAAGGTTAAACAGATAATATCAATATTGGAAAAAAATGGCAAACTTCTCTTTGAAAGAAAAGTTAAATACCACATCGCGCGAGTTAAGTTTTAAGCACGAGGAAGTAGACACTATCACGTGATTATTTAGTGCAAAAACACACCAGGTTATACAACAGAAGAAGGAATTAAGTTCATCAACGACAACGTATCAGTTTGTTTGCAATCTGAAATACCAGATCTAGTCAACAAATACCAAATCCACCATCACACACTAACGTGCTTAATAAACAGTAACTTGCGCATTAGTCGTTTCAATTTTCCACGCGATGAAGCAACGTGTACGAAGATTCTGTCGAAGGAAGAAACACAAAAAAACCACGGTCGAAGTGTTGCATACGCCCGCAAGGCGGACGAAAGAAATGTCAATAACTATCATCTAAAGTTATAACAACTTATTCGAAGCAATATGGATATTCAGGTCATTGGTAACGTCAACGATATTGTCTTCTATATTGCAAAATACATTAGCAAAGCAGAGCCTGAAAACATTTCTGCACAACTTTAAGATGCGCTAGTGACTGCCAAATCTTCAATTTCTGAAACTATTAGACGAAATTTCATGATTGTAGCCAACGTTGTTACCAAAAATAGACACATTGAATGCCCGGAAGTAGCATTGTGCATTTTAGGACTGCCTTTACGGTTTTGCTTGAATGCTTTTCAATTCGTCCCTGCATACAAAACAGAAAACCGAATTCGAGTGATTCAGAAAGAACACTTAAGGAATGAAAAGACTGTTATTTGTATGAATATTATTGAACGGTACGAATTTAGACCAGATACTGTAGAGATAAGACAAATGTGTCTTTTAAATTTGCTGCTTTATATGAACTAAAGAAAAACGCCGCATTCGATGATGTTGATGAGGAACTAGAAGAGGATTTTGAAGTGATAGCGTCAAATACAAAACATCGAAGTGTCTTAATACAGCTATTACACAACAAAGGTGTAATGGTTTGTCGAATAACCCCAAAAGTTGTGAAATATCCTATGTTTAATAAAGAAAAGTATGCGGAAGATTACCATTACTCGTTGCTTGTTATGTTTCTACTATTCAGAAACGAAGATGAACTTCTTAACGGATTTGAAAATGCTTTATCATCTTTCATAGCAAATCTTTAGTTATTAAAAACAGAACACAATTCACCGTTAACTAAAATAGGCCTTCAGAAAGAATTAGATAGAGCTCAGTTACGACTTATAAACGACCTCAAACTACTGAATGTAGATCATATAGAAAATAATAATATAGAATTTATAGAGTACGATAAAGACCTAGAAATTATTCAAGTCATTTAACCCCTCCTGAAAATATACTACAAATCATACAAAATAAAGTTGCTACATTTAGCTCAGAGCAAACTCAAGTCTATAATTCTGTGAGACAACAAATTCAAAATGAAACAACTTCACGCGATCAACCATTACGGCTGTTTGTTAGCTTCGAAAGTGGGACAGGAAAACGTTATGTCATTCAAACTCTTACGCTTTTTATAAAAAGCATATTACACGGAATAGGATATCCTCTTCAAATTGCAGCTTTAACTGCCTGCGCTGCTATTCTAATTTTAGGACTCACTTTACATCGAAGTTTTGGTATACCTGTAGAAATTGGTCATAAAGTGCCCCTTACAGTCAACTTTCAGCTTTAACTTTGCAAAATCGCAGAAGAAGATACAAGTACTTTCGTTGGATAATCTTAGATGAAGCTAGTATGATTAGCTATAAAACATTTGAATACATTAACCGCCGACTTCAAGATATATTTAAATCACAACAACCATTTGCTAACCTTAATATTCTAAATTTTGGAGATATTCTTCAATTAAAAACTTGCAATTGAAACTGGATATACAAGCAGCCGTCGTCGATAAAAGCGTTGACAGATTTATGAAGGTTGTTTGGTTTTGTTGAACTTAAAGTTAGCCATCGACAGACACTGTCGGACCCCTTAAAACAAATTTTCAGTCGACTTCGTGTTGGAATGATTACTAATGAAGATTTTTCACATCTCATGACTCGCGTTTTAGGAAAAAACACTTGGAATCAAGAAGTTAAAAAGGATTGGCAGGATGTTATTCGGATATATCTCGCGAACAAGTTCGCAAACAACTGTAATGAAGCCAATATTGAAGATTTACAAAAGCAAGGCTTAAAAATTTATCTTGTCAATGCTGTCGACAAATATGGTGATGGCAATAAAACAGGTCAATTAGCTCTAAAAGAAGTAATTTTAACAGATAAAGACAAAACATCAGGAATTCCATCACAAATTCAAATAGGACTGTCAGTAAGAATTAGGTTAAGATGCAATCTATCTCTGGATGACAAACTTGTAAACGGCAGCCGAGGAGCAATCATAGCTATCAAATGGCTAAGATTATTAACTGATCAATCCTACACAGGTCAACTTCCTGAAATCGTCAACATTTTGTTTGATGACCCCAGAGCAGTTTACCCCAAGTAGTTTTGACCCCAAGTTTGTATTGAGCCGAGACAGTTTAATTTTACTGCTAAATTAGAAGGACGAAAAATACATCAAACAATGCTGCCATTTATATTAGTTGCCGGAATAACTTGCCATAAAGTCCAGGGGCAAACTGTGTCAGAAGCAGTGATTCATTTAAAAGGATGGCATATTTTTAAAGAAGCTTACGTTGCGCTAAGTAGATGCACTTCATTACAAGGACTTGCATTTACTGAATTGGATACTTCAGAGCTTATTGCTACGGAAAAATTTTCGCCTGCAGAGAATTCAAGTATTGAAGAGTACAAGCGATTTCGGGAGCTAAATAACACAACGTGAAGCTTTCAAACCACAAATTTTATATTCAATTTTCTTTTATGCTTTTTTTATTGTTCTACAGGGTAGTTAGAACATAAATGACTATAAATAACCAGCTACGACATTAAGTTTAACATTTCTTTTTGAATCGGTATTTATTCCAACAGCACAAACTGAGTTTACTACAAAAAATATAGAAATGTGCAGAAAATCAAAAATTTACGAGTATGCTGCCTAGAAAAATTACCAAGAAGCAAGTAACTACATCAAACTAATATGGTAATTAATAATAATATGGTGACTAATAAGTCATTTATGTTACTTATTAAACATTTATGCTGGCGGGTTATTTATGGGATTCTAGTGGACAAATTAGGCATGTTGGTGAGGTTATTTATGGGCTTTAAACGGGCAAATTATACACTTTAGGGAGGCAGTTATTTATAACTTTTAAGGGGACTAATCACACAAGTAGTGGTAGGTTATTTATTATCTTCAAGCGTACAACATGCAATTGCTTTTGTGTTACTCGTATTTTTTCGAGGGTTTTCCTCGTCAGGTTATTTACAATTATGAAAACAAGTAAATACTTTTTTAGCATTCAAATCTGAATACTAGAATTTGATTGTGTTTTTTTACTTTAAATTTGGTACATATTTTGCATGTGAATCATTATTTTTATCATCATTTTTAAAACATAACCTTACGGTTATCACCTGCCCGAGCTGTCTATATAATTATAACTATTTACACACTTCTTGGGGGGAATCAACATAACTGAGGCGATTAGAGTGGGTGCAAATATAACAGGAGAGAGTACGATGGGGGCTAATATAACAGGGGCGAGTAGGGAAGAGAAGACTTGAACAGTGGCAACTATTACACTAACCAAATAAAACACTTATTTTAGAAAAAAATATACTACTGCGTGAAGGACAGTAAAACTCTTCTGTAACACAGTTACGATTATAAAAGTAGTAGAAGTAAATATGATTGCCAATTAAATTAAAATTAGTAAAAGTAAATGTTAATTCCCATTAAAATAATTTTATTTTATTTTGAGTCATTGAAAAAACAAATAAAAATACTCATTTAAAATTCAAGACAAGTACGTATAAAACATAAATAAATTATTGATGATTAAAATAAACTCTTCTTACCAAAAAGTTTTACTTATTTATTAACTCATTATTTATTTATTAATTCATTATTTTTTGTTAATTTATTATTTCAACAATAATTATTAATTTATTATTCAATAAGTAATATAATTATTTTTTATTGAAATATTATAACAAATTTTGATGCATTTTATAAAAGAATGTATCAATTTTATAATTAGTTTTATAATTTTTTGTTTTGTTTTTAATAACACTATTTGTGTGGGTTTTTTATAAATATTTGAAGTACTTGTGTATTTATCAGGAATGCAATTCATACGATTTTTTAAAATAATAAATTTTGCTATTCATTGCATTTTTAACTTTACTTTTAGTTTCTGGTATGTAATTTATTGCGGCTTTGTTGACTATCGATATTCTCCGTTGTCTTAATTTTCAGAAAAAATTTAGGTCTTATACAGGACTGCCGAATGCAACGGTCATTTGAATAAAAGCTATTAGCAATTCAGGTTTTGATCTAGATCTTGACGTTATAGGTGCTCACTGAACCCTGCGGTCATAACATTTTATATAGTAGAGAGAAATCTTCCACCTACAAAACTCATTTTCATATAATTCGAATTCAAAATTATTTCCTATATTTTGCATCATGAATTTATTTCACACAGTGTGCCATTAATTTATAGGGACCAAATTTGTTTATTAATCACATAACGTGTTACACAAACTAGCGACCCATTAATTATATTGTGCATCCTGTCAATCCACAGTAGTGCACAGTGCATCGCATTCAATCATAAGTTTTAAAAAAACCTGTACAATCATAAACTAGTGCTCACACGTGCAGTGTCAGCAACATTCCAACACATAATTACAGTGAATAATCACGTTATCCCTAGTGTAATGCCAGTGCCGAATCCATTCCTTGCAAGGAAAACTCCAAACCAAAACTAAAGACCACGATCTCTTCAAGAGGAATAGAAGTATCCCGTAGCTGCATAACAACACGCGAAACCACAAAACAAAATCTCGCTGCAACTGATACTAGTGACTCGGAAATATACACCACAAACTCACGTAATCGATCTTAAATAACAGCTCGGCTTCTCTTTCCAACAGTTACAAAAATACCAGAAATGCAGTCATCAGGAGTTTCTAAATTCTTCGCACGACCCCCTTGCCAGTACTTGCCCACGGAAGGTTTGTCACTTGATGCTATGTTTCAAAAAATAAAAGACACGATTGATGACGGCCATGACTCAATAGATCAAAAAATACGACAATGATGCGAAGCTATCTCAGTCATGCAACAACAAATAGCGAAACTCAAAAAGAAAAATGAAAACATCAACAAACGAAACCTAACAAAGACTATGATAATTCACGGCCTGAAGAAAATGCACCGCAAAAAAATTCTAAAACGCTTACAGCAGTGACTTAACTTCTAACTACTATAGAACAGACATTGACTTTGACAATGCACGAAGACTAAGACGACCACGAGATAACTTCACCCGCCCCAGTAAACTTTCATTGGTACGTACAACTGAAAAATACAAAATCATAGAAGTAAGACAAACTCTAATTTCAAATGCACTCACAATACGAATTGGATTCAATTTTGCAAAGAAAAACAAATGCATAAGCTCCTATCAAAATATGCTACCCAAGAAAGAACAAAAAATTCTGCACTCCAATTAAAAATAATAAATAGAACGCTGACACTCACATCATCCCAGGGAGCAACTATATACTATGTGAATCAATCAGGGACTGAACCGTTTAAGCCAACTTCTTAACCCTGTCGTTTTCGTGGACAACCAACTTAAGGAAAACAACAAGCAGCTTCCATTACAAACTGCACAGGTAAGGCCACAATCTTCTAATTCACCTTATAATAGCTCAACACATGATCTTCATATGATGCATATTGATAACGCATTATCTACTACTACAACACACACTAGCGTATAACAAAAACTCATTTTTACCCCACAATAGAAACCTTATTTACTGAAATTAAACAGTTATCGCCCTTGCCGTTACTTACGGCAGCACACTACAAAGGTACACCAGCAACGTCTACATCGCAACTTCCTAATAAGGTTTCACACACCTTACGCATTCTCTTTTGGAATATGAGGCAGTCACACTTTTTAACTATTTAAAAAATCTGACCTGTATCAACTTAATTCACACTACGCAATAACCTTTGTGCAGACTTGGATTAAAAATAATGCAAACAATATAACTCAAAGCGTACAGAACCTATTTTCTACTCATACTTTAATGTTGTCAAATGCAACTTAAATATCAGATAATGGCCATGCAGGTGGAAGCATTATTGCTCTAATTGACAAACAAATGTACACCAGAATTACAACTCTACATAAAGCAGACACATGCATCATAATACAGCTTAGCTCCACAGCAACCAATGAGATAATTAAACTAGGCTCCGTGTACTTTAATGACAAATTTAGACATCGTTTACCTATCATAAGTACTATCTCAAATCCAAACTACATACCCTACTACACAAATATTAATCACTGGAGATTTTAATTGCATAGTAGGTTTAATGAACCAAAAAATTTAAGATAGGTTCCCAAACTCTCAATACATATCACAACAGTAAAAATCTTCGGACCACACTAAAAATACTAAAGGCAAATACCTCATTATAGTATTCAAAGAAAATGATTTTATACTGCTCAACGGACGCACATACGAAGATTTTCATAGAAATCCTACATCAATACACACGACAGGCAACAGCGTAATTGACCTATGCTTCAGTAATATAAACAATCCAAAAAATCAATAAGTTTAGTTTCTTAGATATATTGGCATCTGATCATCTACCTGGACAATAAATAATTGCAACAACTACGCGAATACCACAAGTAAGTTCTGTTTGCACTAAACTGAAATGAAAACCTAAATGAATAGCAGAACCAATCTTGCGCGTAAAACCATACAGAACTATGACTGGCAGCCGTATAACGGCACTTAATCACCCGCCTACGTGCTTAGATATAACAAATATCATCAGTGAAACTGCAAAAATGCTGAAACTGCAAGTTTTTACTCTAACCCACTCATCAAAACCTTGGTACGACAAAAAATGCAAAGAAATAAAAAAACAACAAGCCCAAGCACTCGCAATTAATAAATCAAACAACTGGCAACAACAAACTTGCATAATGTTATGCGAAACCCGTAACTTATATAAAACCTATAGAAACAAAAGCAGTATTAGCTAAATGCAGTTCGTACACTACAAACATTTAAAACACAACAGGATTTCTGAAAAGCCATCAAAGTTTTTCAATACCACCCAACCACCCAAAATAACATACAGACACACACATAGACAGAATTTTACGATAAAATGATGCGACCACGAGAACAACTAAATTTTATACTAATAACTGGAATGCTCAAGGAAGACTTAGACAAACTATTCACATGAAAAAAACTAAATAAAGCACTTAAAACAATAAAAAACGATAAAGCTCTGGGACTTAATAAAATTTCTAATAAATTCTGAAAACAATTCATTTACGCACCTGGCCGGGACGCCTTTTTGAAAGTATTGATAACCGTGTTGGAAACAGAAAATCTGTAAAAATGGTGCAAGGCATATAGGAAAAATCGACAACATGGGCGGATACAAACGGATTTGACTATAGCTATATTTACTAAGATTAACTGCAATTTCAAACTTTAAACGCATACCTTAACAAGCAGGAAGTGGATCTACTTCATGACGAGATACATCGGGACAATTACATAATGTACTAACAGCTGGCTGTTATAGAACTGGAAGTCATGGCTTTTATTATCTACAAAATCTATCGCTACGACAAATCTATCGCAAGAAATACGGAAATGGAGGTAATTACTAATAATATTTAAAAACACAAACACAACTAGGAGCGTCGGCGATCAGACACATTTAGCGCTCCATATAAAGCACACATTAACACATACCTAAATTCTGAGATAGTTCAAAAGTCACATTTGGCATCTTATAGTTAGCTTTAGTAAAAAGAAGAATTCCAAACAACATACACATTGTTAAATTAATACATAAACCACACAATACACATACTTACTCTTAGAATATTAAAACTCTTAAATCAAAAGCATATACAAAACCAAAAAGTAATGATATGTATCTACATTATACGAATAATAATACTGCTATCTATATATAACACAATTATTGATACTGGTATCTCTATTTCAGCTAATCGAGATTCATACGGATACCAATCCTAAACCACCTTGGCAAACTCATGCTAACAGAACAAGGTTTGGTGGTTCCTGTGGATAAAAATGGATCTTCATTTAAAAATATTTATATTTCTCTATACGTTACCTAAATTCATACAAAACTAACAAAACAAACATTATTTTCAAATACTTTAATTCTTTTATTCTGTTTTATTTTATTGAATTGCACATTTCATACACACTAATTGCCAATAATCTCACATTATTAGTTTTTAAGTTAGCTGTAAGGGCACCTATGCCAAGGGACCTCACAAACAGCTACATTCCACACTTGAATTTTAATATAACTCCTATGCTAGAAATTAGTATTAACACAAAAAACGAATAAAAGCACCAGTCCCATAGGCGTCAGGCAAAATTGGACTTATTATTTAATTAAAAAATAATAACAAAATATTAGCAATTTCAACTCTATAAAGGTTACCATTTTTGATTGCATACGCTTGTTTAGCCGCAGAAAGGTGAGAATTGAAAATGGGTGAGTTGTTTTTAAATTTTATTTTCCGTTATAAAAAAATTAAAAATTAATATTTCATCTTAATTTTGTTTTAAACTTTATAAAAGTTAAATAGTTTTTACTCAATAAAGTATTAGATTGCGTAGAACGTTTAACCGGTAACAACCAGGTATTTTGGGTCACACTGGAGAGTGGATTTTGCTTTTCCACTTTCCGATTAACTGAAGTAGGATCACTCATAATTAAAATAATCTCCAAAATATCTCGCTGCGATGAAATTGTTCCTGTTTTAACTCCTACAGGAAATTCATACTGGTGTGTGTTAGCATTTTTTTAAATGTTTTATTTTGAATTTTGTTTTAAAAGTGATATCGTAATAATGATACATTTCTATGTTGCTTAAGAGGTAAACATATTTTTAGAGTTCTATTTATTTTGCCAACACATGCTTAAAACG
>JAQFZE010003251.1:0-12914 GCA_034695245.1 Dicyrtomina saundersi | reverse complement strand
ACGTAGAGAAAAAAGAAGTGGCTGTTGCGCTTTTTCACTTTCATCTCCTCAGTCTTGTTTAACTAACTTACTTTTCCACACGATAATTTAATAGTCTATCATATCATGCATAAGTAAATTATGTTAAACTCTTCGAAACTTATTTCATCTTCTCTTGTCTGACTAGTGAGTCTCTCACACATGCAGAATGTATATTATGTATATTATGTATATTTCATAGTTGGTTGCTAACACTTGGGGAATTGGATGGGGAGAAAAAGGATACTTCAAGATTGTTCGAGGCGAGAATGAGTGTGAGATTGAAACATTTGTTATTGCTTCCTGGGCTCGTCCAGCAAACCAAGTCTCCAAAGCATTCAGATTTTAATTTCAGCCCTACATACATGCACTCCCAGAACAGAATAGTAAACAGTTTCTGGGTTAGAATTTTAAACGACAAACAAAAGTAAGTAAGTTTCTAAGTCAACATTTTACGTGATTAAATTTCCCGAGCAACCGAGCAATGCAACAAGAGTTTTGAAATTTTGAAATAATCAACGATTTTACTTTCACTTTTTCAGCCCCAGAACCAGCACCAGCACCCTCTTCCACGTCCGTTATTCAATTCTTAAGCTGTCCATATGATATGGTGCGATGTAAAAGCGCAACACATCAGTCTCCATGTTGTCGACGAAAACACAAGTAGTTGTTGAGCTAAGAATAATATTATAGTGTTTAACGGTGAAGAATAATTATGACGAAATATCGTAAAGCTGTGAGTATTGTTGGGCTGGGCTAATAATTATAATGAAATTATTGGTAGAAGTAATAATAATTAATACAGAATCAATGCATCAAACAAAAAATAAAGAAAGGTACTTCGGGAATATCCACAATATACAATAAATAACTTGTTGTAATTTTAGTAGAGCTACTGAAACGGAATAGATTCAGTCTGGAGAAAAATTACAGTTTAAGTTTAAAACACACATTTAACTTTGTTTTAATGAAAACAAAAATTACATAGACACACATCATCATTGTTATTATTACTTCTACTTACTTACATAGAACGAAATTATATCTTATAGGTAAAATCATATGATACATCGTGAATTTATTTTTTGTGATGATTCTCCGCTTCATTTACTTTTCTCTTGATTATAGATTATTGTAAGAAGTTAAAGAAGAACATCGATAGTCGACGTAACTCTGATGTACCTAATCAATTTGTCGTATTCGTAATCGTAATATATTTGTATATATTACGTATTCGTACTACTAATAAGTTGAAATTTTAATTAATACATTAATTAACCATAATCTCGAAAACCGTATAGTAATAATTATGAAATATGTAAATAATTATGTACTAGTATATAATTACATAAGCTAATGGTGCAATGTATTATTATGTAACGTATATAAAATACAGTATAATTATTCGTGTATAAAAAAAATTAATTAATTGATTAATTAATTTTAATAGAAATATAAAATAGTAGACCCTCTCGACTTTTTGCAGGAAAAATAGTATTATTATTGTGCTACACTTTTGTTTAATTGTAAATCTGGAAGAACGTAATAAATACGTAATTAATTATGTAATAGATTCAAAATACTATTATTTAAATAATATCATCATAAATCACAAAGTGTTATTGCTTAGAAGAAGACTAGATTTTGTTGTTGGTTCGACTTTCATTTAAATTCCAAATGATTGTCAATGTATGAAAATAAAATATAAAGCAAAAATATATATTCTATGTACAATTACTTAGACAAGATTATACATATATATTATATATATATATACTATGATATTCATGTTGTATTTGTAAGTGTCGTACTACTATCAATATTACTATTATTTTGACATTAGCTTTTGGGTAATGGGATTTTTGCTTATAGTATTCTGTATTATTAATCCAATACTTTTATCGTTCTAATATTTACAAGAAATTCCGATTATGTATATGCGCACGATTCAATTATCCAATATTAAAAAATAATAAATTAATTCTAGTATAAATAATTCTATTATTATCTTATCTAGTATTATACATAGTAATAATTGTGTTCACTTTATCTTTAACGTTATAACATTATAAAATGTAATTTGTCTGTCTTTTTGAGTATATTAATAAAATAAATAATGACAGAACAAGAAGTAAAAAAAAAGGAAAGAATTCTAATAATAATATTATAAATTTTAGATAGCTTGTACTTTGTACTTTTAATGTGGTACTTGAACACTAAACTATATACATATATAATATAATTGTAAGAGGATTCTGTGTTATCATTATCATTGGTGTACTAAACTACACTGCAGTGTAATGTCTGTAAAAAAAAGTGAGTTTTTAGAAACTTTTAATCATTATTTACAATAATTATTATTCGTATAATCTTTGATATTTGTATTTTCTTTTCTCTGATGAGTATATAGAACACCATGTCGCCATATAAATAATTATTATCTAATCTAATTTTAATATATTAGAAAAATATACTCAGCTCATGTAAATAACGTACGATTACTTACGCATGTTGAATGTACATTTACTTCAGCAGCAATCTATAATTTGGAAAAATTAAAATTACTCGCATTGTTCTAGAAAATTCACACTTACAAACAAGCCGATGGATATCAACGATGTTTTTTTTATTAATCATTTCTTGTATAGGATCATAAAATTTTATTCGTACACAAACGAGCATACTTTTTAAATTTAAAAAATAAAAAATAATATATATGCTAAGATTTTTGTTAGCCCAAAATTACCAATGCCACGAAGATAATTGGACAGGGGGTGGAGGCTCGACTTCTGGAGGGTTTAAAATCGTTATAAGATAATAAAATAAGAATACAATTACAGTTAGCGTCGTAACAACTAGAATACCTATTTTGAACAAGGATGCAGATGTGTTTTCAAAGCCGTCAAAAATTTTTAAACTGAAACCTTTACTACATAGAAATACTTTGACGGACTTCCAGTTCAGCCATGTGTTTGGGACGAGTACAGATCGGTTTTGGGTATTCATACTGATCCAGGACGGAACTGACCCGTAGCGATTGTCTCTTTGTAGAATATCTGGGAGACTTTGAATTCGATCCACCAATGTCATCGCGGAGCTCAGTCTGTCATTGTGATCTTTTAAAATGTGCTCTACTGCGAGTTCATGAAGGTGCAAGTAGTCAAAACTTTTCGAGTATGGTTGTTGTTGATTCCCAGCTGACCCAAAGGAATTAATATCCTCAAGCTTCCCAACCGGATCTTCTACACACGTGGACATAATTGAGTCAGACAAGACTGGAGGTAATAAAAACTGAGTACTATCACGATGTCCACACGTAGAGTGGCAGCAAACTCCAGTTCCAGTATATCCTTGAACAACTGGGTCCGAGTGCTGCTTTAGTTTCATATTTATTTTTGAAGCACGTGGTCGTTGTTGTGTTTCCTTCGTGACTCTTCTACTAACAGCGGATGATACATCATTAAAATTAACATATAAACTACCGTCATAATTCATTTCATCATTCTCATTTTTCCCCGAGGTGGTCAACATGGATGTCGGTGTCTCCCGATCATGACGTTCAAATGTTGGGTCTGATAATGAAAGAATTGCTCCGCTATTTCGAATTTCTTTAAAATTAATAACCGATCTACTAGTAGACTTTGACGTACATTTATCTTTTCCACGATTTTTGCAACAATGTGTTATATCTCCAGTTGCATTTGCATTTGCCAACTGATCACTATTTCTACATGCAAATCTTTGGCCGTAGCGTGGATTTGAAAAGTAACAAGAGACAGGAGATGAGGACCGGATGACAGTTATGACACTTTCATTTTTTACAACACTCTCACAGTCACTTAAGTCCACATCTGAACTACTAGCAATGTCTTCCAAATTTGATTGTCTAATAATTGAGTAGCTTAAACTTGAATTATCCTTTGAAACTACCGAACCGCAACTACCTGAACCAGCACGACCATCATAATCACAACTTGATTTTTCCTCCTTACAACTATTGCTTGTAGATAAAGGCACCACTGATCGTAACGAATTCAAATCAATCTCACGAAAAAACTTCTCATGTTTTTCTTGTTGTTTACATGCAAAAATATCGGAACTTTGAAATTCTAATCGATCGAAATATTGTACGCTTGAACCCTCGTTTTCTTTGAAATTAATGTCTGTACATACATTATTACTATTTTGCATCGTAACGATATCATTTTCAAAATTTTGACTTATCGATTCACTGGGCGAGAGCGAAATGGCAAGGGAGTCACTAGAGTGAGACGAAGTCGATGTGGTTGAAACGTTTTCCAATTCAGAATCAAGTATTTTCCCAGCTTCAAATTTACGCGTGGCAGCACTTGCACTGATACTGTCAATCGAGATGTTTGAGTTGGAGGAAGCGAAAATTTTTGAGAAATTTGAACTACTAACTGCATTATCAATTTTTATTCCTGCATCACCAGTCACTAGTTGACTGAGATTAGTAAACTTTGTGTCAGTACAAGTCACACTATTGAGCACATCTTGATTTCGACGGAGCCGCTGATTTGTTGTATTTTCATTTTTCGTTTTTAAATTCGTATCCGATACCGAAAGTGGTTTTCTAGTTCTACTTAATTCTGTGAGTAATTTAGTTGAGCTAGATATTATGTTGGAAGGGGGCGTTAGAGGGACAGAAGCAGATGTGGTTAATAAGGGACGCCGTTTTCCTGGCATCACTGAGCGAGATCTGATGGAATGTTTCGAGTGCTGCTGTAGTCGTAATTCTTCATTGAGTGAGATCCCCTGGAATTTAGAAGCAGTGAAAAATTCACTTGATCTTGATTTCTTGAAGCCGCCGCCCTCATTTGGGGATACACCGCAACCATTAGGATCACCGTCTTCTTTTGACTTTTCCAAAATCTCCAAAATGTAAGCTACGTAGTCTTGGTGGTTCTGTCGGTCAAGCTAGACAAAATATAGAACCAAATTCAAATTACATAAGTAAATCGATCTGTTTGCAGTGTTTACTACTGTGATTTCCAACGATTTGTGATTTCTTTAATTAAATTAAAACTTACGTCTAAATCTTTTCTCATGAGTGCATAGTAAGTCACGCCAAGACCAGCGATTGCTACTCCAGGTGCAGCATAGTTGACCATCCACATCCTGACCTCTAAGCTTCTATCACAGATACGACGGCAAAATGCATTAAATATAAAAATAAACTACCACTTATTCTCAATTTGGGTGGAAATTATGCAATAATTGTAATAGTACCTACTTTACAAAGACTACAAACTAATTATTATTAAGCAATAAAAATAAAAATTTCAAATAAAAAAATAAGGTTTCTTACTCTATAATCATTCATTATAACAAAAATGCCAATTCACCAGCACAAAATAATAGGAACGAATTGCAATTGGGTGTAACAATCAGCTTATAAATTCCAGAATTTCAAATTTCGATGAATGTCGAGGTAAATAATAAATCATTAAAACAACTTTAATTTTGCAATATTTTCTAGAACTTCTATTCCGGTATCAACTTTTTCTTAAATTGAATTTAAACGAATTAAATCAGGTGACGCAAATTTTGAACTTTGGCGGGTGAGATCCAAGGAAACTTGAAAATTAATATCATGGCCGATCCGATGGCAATAACTGTGACATAAATTCATGAAATGAAATGAAATGTCAATCTATTACGGATGCTTAAAGAGCTGCTATGAAATAATGAAAACGCGAGAGATTCCATAGGGAATGTAACTTATGACATGACGATGATACAGCGAATATTTTATTGACGCCTTTTTGGCTGTAAGTTGGACAAAACTATTGATCATTTTTTTTTGTATTATTATTGTACATATACTTCTATAGATGCATTCCGTCACAGGTTGTCATATTTTTATGTTGACTCAAAAGTGACACACTCTCGTAAAGAAACATTCAAAATTTCTCGACTCTCTCTCCCAACTCCCGTATAGTTTCACGTTCACTGACTGTCACTCACTTTAACAAAATGTGTTAAGTACATCACTACATAATTCTCTCTCTCTCATTTACATACCCCAACCTTTCCCTTGATTTATTCCCCTATGCCACAATCATCTGTATCTTTACTCATACCTGTAATTTTAGATTTAGCTTAAATATTGTGCTTACCAACACATGTAAATTAAATTATTGACCTACTGTAAATTAATGTTTTACTCATTAACTTGTAATTATATCTGTATATGAATAATTTAATTACATAGTATAGTATGTTATATATGCGTATTGTATTTTTAGTGTATGTAGTACATAAGTTTAAGTTTATAATAATTGATTACAATATTATTATATTTTATATAATTATATATAGTTTTGGCTCCATTGACCAGCAATTTCCCAATTCAACATCATCTGAGTAATTAATGGAAACATTTAGTTAATTATTTTATAATAATAATATTATTATTATAGTTTTTTTTTGGTTAAGCGTAAGATGTTTTTCTTCAATAACAATAAATTGTATATGTAATTATTATGATGATTTTCTTTATCATCATAAAATTCTTATACTTTTTCCCTTTTCTCTCGTAAACTAATACATACTGGCTTTTTATACAGTTAGTGACACACCCATCAATGGACGCCACTTTCTTGTTTATATCTCTCCTGTATTGTTTCTTCAAAATTGGTATGTAGGTCATTATATTGGTAATTAATTCTAATTGTACGAGTAAAATGTATAATTGAGAAGATCCAGTGACCGTTCCTGTCTAAATTTAAAATTTGTGTGTACTTTAAGTTAAATAACCATACTTGACTCCTCATCCTTCTCTTAGCATTATATTTTAATACTGACGGAATTTCTAAAATAAAATAGTTTATACTCTTAATCTTAAAATTTATTCTATTTTTTTTACATTTACCGTTTTAGTATAAGCGAAGGGTAATTTAAAATTTTGGAAATGTATTAAGTAGGTGTAAACTGGAGAAACTGCGACGTAAATTAATTGATGCAGTTTTTATTTGTAGTATTTTCTTATAGAATTTCTGTAATTACGTCGTTGACCGGCACCGGACTAGCAGGAGTAATTACTAATTACTATGTAGATATTTCAGCATTACAATACGAATTACACAGTTCACACATCTGTACAATAAATACACCACTTAAACTATTGTTGCCAGTATTTTGGTGTAATTCATGCTGTAATATTTACTATCACTTTAATTCACACAGTCTATTGCCTATAGGGTTTTTCTTTTAATAAAGCAATTATTATGTACAGTTACGGCAAATACAAATACTAAATATTTTGCTCCGCCTAATATAATTCTCAATATTAATTGTTTTGCTTTATGACATTAATAACAATGATTCGAGATTTGAGTTGAAGATCCGCACGCACAATAATTCGTTTGAATTTTTTTTATAATTACATCCATATTTGACATTGCTTAGTTTTAAAAATACTTACTATCATCAAAAGAGGCCGACAGCCATGATTTTCATTTTTTTTTTCATAAATTTTTCTAAACCTTGAAGTATGCGTGAAATGCATTAATATAGCAACAAGAGCTCTTAATGAATGTGATTTGTTTAATTGTAATGATTTCATATATCTAAACTTTTAGATTATGTATAGCCTTTATAATATATTTTGAACAGCAATTTACATTTTGTAGATTTTAAACACATTCACACACATAACTATCGAATATATTATTCCTACGGGTACATGATTTAGCAAAATTCTCAAATATTGAACAAATTGAAACTTTTCACACGCCATAACATCTTAAAGCTCTTGGCGATTACACTATAAGGGAGATGAAACTAATATAAACTTGAGGTCAACTTCTAATAAATTTCTGAATTTGTATTTATAAAGCAACTGTACAAATAAAATAATTATTAGTCCTTTTTTCATATTCTGCATTCTGCATGTAATTGTACGGCCATTCGAATGGTGCACAAGATGTTTAAATTTAAAGAGAGGGGTGCTATTATAGGATATACGATACTCGCATATTACATTGTTGCGCATAAACAGAATATACCCAAAAGTTCCTGATGGTACAAGAATTTTAAAATAATTCCTACTTCTGCACTACCTGCAAAGAAACTATTCAATCTGTGCTCAGCTTTATATGTGACTTGTCTTAAAAGTTTGTTTTCAAAATTTCAAACTCAAATATTATGTCAAATTGTTTACTCCTGTTCCCACACATACATAATTCGGAGATTCGAAAAACTGTCCAGTCATTTAAACACACACATTTTTACATTTTTTAAAAATGTTAATGGCGATTGAGGGTACGAAATTACACAGTATTTACATAGTCAGCATGTACACTCACACATACAGTTATAATGGCACATACACACGCAGAAGTAACAAGTAAAATGTATACACTAATTACAAGAGGGAGTACACAGTATAGTAAAGGAGCTATTTTATTATATTATATTAAGCTTTTCGTTTCTCCTTTTTTTTTCTAACTTGTTCAAAATAACTATACAATCGTCGGAGTACAGTGAACGTTTTATGTACATATCATGCTTTATTGATTAAATAAATAAATTTGCTGCCCCAAACCAGCAGGGCTCTCTGATTGTTATTCATATAATAGTTAAATTTGCACTAGTATTGTGAGAATTCCCTTCTTGCTCTACACAACAACAACAAAAATATGTAGTACTATCTCTAAATTCATTCACAATAAACACTTGCACGCTCAAAGTTTGATGACGTTATTACCTAATCATCCATTCGTATTCGTGTCTCTCCCTCAGCGGCTAGTTGTAAGGTACTAATATTTGTTGTTTCGATTCTTAGCAAAAGGTACACCAAAATAACTACCAATTATTAGAATATAATTATGTAGTAGTCCGTTGTTACACGCTGAGTGTACCACAAGAATGTAGGTACTCACTCGTCTTTGCAGCCCAACCTGAACTCTGAACAAAACATTTTTGTTGTGTATTAAATTATTATGTTGTGCATATAATACAGGTACCTACGTTTAAACGTTGCAATTTTAGGTTGCAATATTTTTACTACCTACCTACATCCTAAACATAATGTAGCATTGATTGGGCTACTTCAAATTCATATTTGAACGTGTCAGAATTCTCGTAAATGCTTAGAATGCTATTTCTACGCTAGCTTAATAAACCAGCAATGCTCTATCCAGATATCTATAATAATTAACAATTATGTACGTTTGAGTAACATTTAAATCCTAATGTGCTTTATACTCTGAGTGAAATTACGAGTTTTACCGTCGTCTATTAAAAGTAAATTTGTAATATTGTAATGATTATTACTGAACTGCCAGCCATAAGTTACTAGAACACGATGACGTTGGGTAATTGGGTAATGATAGGAAGGAAGGAACGAACAAATTCAAACAGCTGGTATTTGGTTAAATACAATTATATATATACAGCTAATCCATATACAATCGTATAATTGCATACACTTAACTATATAATTATGTTAAAATGCGACGATTGTTATATATGCGTATTGTATTGCGAAATAATATGAAAATTGCGAGTTTTGACTTACAGTTATGGTCAGCAAAAAACTTAAAATAAAATAAAATAATTTAACAATAAAATAATGTAAATCTAAATGTAATATGTAGAAATGTTTAAAGCGTTTCATTTTATTTGTTTTGGTTGTTATCCTCTTCTTGAAGGGTTACGAAGAACTCTTTAAATCGGATATTTTCCCTTGGTTGTCATCTGCTCCGAATGTTTCTTCAAGCCGGTTTCCGTAGACCGAAACATTGTCCCTGTACAGTAATGTAACTATCTCCGTCCTTCCTTTCAAACCTAGACACACACACAAAGTTTTGTCAGATATAATACACCGCCACTAGCTACTGAGGTTACGTATAAAGATAGATAGGTTACATAAAGACACCATATCGTGGTCGTGATTTGTGTGCCAAGATTTTCACGGTCAGTGGCACATGTGTAGGAGTATGTTGGAAGGTTAACAAATATTATTCTTTGAGAGTTTCCAGCAAAAAAGGAAAAAGTGTCTCACCTAAAATGACTCCATCTCCATCATTGGACAAATCACAAGCCGTGAAGGGTACATCTGGGGTGAAGAGAGCCAGAAGCGTTCCTATGAAGAAAAACAAATCAGATAGTAGGTACTTTGTTGGAATCTCTCCGTTTATTTGATGGGAAGAAAAAATACATTTCACTTTATATACTTTCAACTTTGGATTCATGATCTGTAAAAATTGCAAATATTTGTAAAGATATAAAAAAAGTTTCGGGTAAAGTTACTTGACAAGATTTATTTTTACCATTGGTCAGATCCCATAAGCAAACTGTCCTATCTCGACCCGAAGAGTCACAAGAAAGACATCTAGATCCTTTCTGGTCCAAACGTAGAATATCTACGGGGGCTGTATGCTTTGTTAATGACCATTGACATGTTCCTGTATGAAAAAGAAATTTAGAAGTAAGTTAGTGAAAACGGAACATAAGATTGTATTATACACACATCGAGAAACCTTTCAAAGTTCGAGTTCCAGTTGTCATACCTGTGACGAGATCCCAAACAAGAATTCGATTGTCTTCCAAAGCATTTATAACGCAACCTCCTTGAGCTGAAATCGCAATTGCTTGAGTACTGTAACCGGGCTTCCATTTTTTAAATAATGTTCCACTTTGAAGATCGTACACAACAATAAAGTTTGGTCCAGGATCGTCTACTTCCTACAGTTATGTGAATGAAAAAAACAAATTTAATTACATGTGCTAGTACGCTAAGCACAGGTATAATTATTACAAAAGGGGTCCGTATTATAATTACCCTGCAGACACAGCAAACGAAATGTCCTTCCTTTGTAATGGCAGACAAGTTAGTAATGAACTCATGATGTGGAATCCGGAGATCATAGAGTAATTTGCGTGATGTGAGATCCCAGACAAGAAGTGGGAATGGTTTCTGAGTCTCATCACCACAAACAAGAATTTTCCCATTGTCAGACACAATGAGGGAGTTGAGAAAGCGATCTTCTCCAACTTTGAATGTTGTCACACAATCACCACTTTCCAAATTTGTCAAATTCACATACATACGATTCCGGGAGAGAGCCACAATATGATTGGAGTCATGAAGACCAAAATATGGCATTTTTTGATTCATAACTCCTTTTAATTTCGTAATGAAAGTCCCATCATCCAAATTGAAAATGTGCAATTCCCGACCACACAGAATGACACAGCGGTACTCATCAATAATTTTCAAGTTATTTGGATTAACAACTCCTTTAAGAATTCTCACTGGCTTCTCCGTGTAGCAATTCCAGACGATCACCTCCTCCTTGCTCGCAGACAGACTTGCCACAAATTGATTTGCAACTTTCATCCGAGTGATTTCATTGAAGTACGTCTCACCCTTATCCAACTGAGCAAAGTCAACTTTCCCCATTTCATCCTCATTAGAATAATCTTTAGGCCCATTCAAAAATGAGGAAATTGGCAAAAATGTGGAAACACTGGGTTTTTGAGATGTGTCAAATAACTTTTTCATAAATGGACAATTCTCAGCTGTCCACTGTGGATTCATATTCTCAGTATTTTGAGAACTATCAAAAATACTGAGTAAGCGACCAAACATTTGTCCAAAAAATTGTTGGCCATCTGATGCTAAAGCACTTGCACTAAGCTCAAGCGTCTTACATAATAAAGATAAATCTGGATCTTTACTCCAATCCCCTTTTGTCTCCATTCCAATATCTTCTATGAGCTGGAAAAAAAATTAAATAAAAGCCATTAATATATTCGTCCCTCATTATTTTTTAAAATACAGGGTATTTAAATCATTTAGAAATTAAAACGCTATTAACTGCACCAACGCTAAAAATGTGTGTCCATAAATTGGAACTTACACTATACACGGAAGAGTAACGGATTTTCTGAACTAGCCATTCGATATTGCATAATAGTGAATTTTTGATAGATCCTTTTAAATGAAATTGCTGCAAAGGAACTTCTTCCAATCTTCTTCGATTGTGCCTACAAGGTAGAAATAAAGATTTCACATTTCATTATTCATCACCTTCCCTTTCCCGATAATAAAAATTTACACTACCAACTTTTTTATGTAGGTACATGCCTAGCTCAATAGCTCTCAGCCTCATCTGATTTTTATGACTACAAATAAGTACCCATCTATCTGTCAACCAGCTCTCCCAGCTACCACATACACGGACGTAAATTCAGACCATTGAGAGCAGTGAAAGTACTTTATCTCTCCTATCATTTGCGTTAACCTCCGCTCTACACGCAAGCAACCATGCTGGCCCCCTCACACTAAACCACCATCAAGCTTGCAAGTTAGTCTTTTAGAACCAGCACTTCATCCCAACATTAATGTGCACAAGATGCATGTAACTATGTGACATTGAGTCGTCGTCGTCGTCGGAATCCCATTGGAAACTTGCATCATTATTTCGAAAACTTTTAAAATGTGCTATTATTATTTACGTCCACGTTTCAAGGGGAAAAACATGGTGATCGTATACTTCAAAATTAGTGCAAAACCTGGTATTTCGTGATTAGAAAACTTATACATAAAAGAAAAATGCTTTTGAAACTTTTGTTTAATATAAACAGTAAAATTTGCATACAATACAATTAGGTAAATAGAACTTTTTGCAACTGTTCAAAAGATAGAAAGAGCATAATTTGCATGTTTTCAAAAAAATATCGAGATATAACTTTTTCTTTTTCCTATATATTTTCCGGTATCTTACTGATAATAATAAAAAAAGTTATGATGTTCATAATACAACCTTCGCGCATTCCTAATGCTGCACGAATGCATGATTCCATTACTGCAATTTTATGGGTTTTCATTCAAACCTAAACAGCATGCCAAGATGCAATCTGCT
>JAQFZE010003250.1:0-12916 GCA_034695245.1 Dicyrtomina saundersi | reverse complement strand
CCATCAGTGACCCGATGTGTGAGTGTGCGGATCACCTTGCCGCTTTGAAGCACTCCTGTGTCATTGGCATACCCCTGTGACAGAGAAGACGACGCCCTTTGCCTAAGCCTAGTCAAAAGACCATCTATAACCAAGTTCCACAGGAGGAGTGAAATTACCCCACCTTGCGGACACCCCCTTTCCACCCTTCGTTCTCTAGAACAACCACTAATCTCAGACACCACCCGTTTATGTCTAAGACTAAAGTCGATCCACCTTTTTAACAAAGAGCAAATACCAAAATTATCCAATGCTGAAGTTATAGCACTGAATAGTACATTGTTGAAGGCCCCTTCAATGTCAGCAAAGGCATCCAGAACCATCAGTCCCGACTAAAGGGCCCTCTCCACATACGCTACTATTCTATAAATAGCCGCATCCGTGGAAAGACCCCGCAAGTACGCAAACTGATAATTGACCCTGAGCCTGCTCTCTAACTCAGGTGTCCTAATGTGCCCGTCCACCAGTCTTTCCAGGACCTTCAACAAAACAGGAGCTAGCTGTATGGGCTTCCACGAGGATGCCTTACAGTAGTCCCCCCTACCCGGCTTAGGTAGAAATACTACCCTAGCCACCCTCCAGCACAGCGGTACAGTGCCCAATGCCAGGCAAGCCTGATACAGCGCAACCAACTGCCCCAAAATCACCGGTAAAATCCTCTGCAATAGCACAGGTTGAATACCATCAGCCCACGCAGACTTGTATGGACTGTATTTCCAAACATCATTCTGCACCTTCCTTTCAGTGACGATCCCTTAGCAGCCATGCAATTCCAGGGAGCACATACCATGCTCCATGATATGCCGCTCCCCACTATCTAGCCCGGGAAAGTGATGCCGAAGAAGGACATCCAGAGTCTCATTCATTGACGTTGTAGACTGATTTGTCACATCATCATGAATTGACCCCGGTGTCCTGGCCACATTGCCCTCCAGACTTCGAAGACACTTTACAGCATCCCCATACTTACCTACACCACCACAAAAGTCGGTCCATGACCTTCGTTTTGCACATCGAAAAGCCGACAAATAAACATTGCGAGCTTCCTTATACTCCCTCCAAATAACAGGGTCACATTCGTGACGACCCACTCCTTAAAGAGGGTGGTTACACCCACTCGAAGAGATGTGAGCTCATTTGTCCACTGTGACGCCACCCTGCCCCGTCGTCTATATATCCGTAGCGGACAAACCTCATCAAGAGAATCTATCATGGCCTTCCTGATGGCAGCCGCCTCAGCATTAACATCTTCAACACACTTTTGGAGTGTAGTTATATCTACCACGCCAAACGCCATCACTACCTACACTGTACATAATAAGAAAAATGAAGCAGAGACAAAATTAAAGAAATTCTTCCCCAGGATACGATTCTTACCTGGATTAAACGACAAACTAAAGAGCTAAGTTCCATCTAATTCAATACGTAGGCCGAAAGGCACTATTCTCATATTTTCCTACTTGTAGGCTGTAAGATGCTAGCAAAAAATATATTCTGACAGGTTTTGAAGATGTCAAATGGCAAAAACAAGACAACACCACCACTAACGGATCAGATCTCAAATTTAGTGAAGAAGCAGGTTGCCGTGCAACTTAAGTCGTTGTTGTATCCAATTACTTCAATCGTGTCAAATAAGGTCATGCACATGGTCAACACAATGCTTCAAAAATTGGAGTAAGAAATAACCGAGAAAATGGAAATTTCAAAAAACAGTGTCAACAGCAAAGTAACCACTTTGAACGATGTAGTTGCTAAACTTAAATCACAGTGTGACGACAGCACGACAGAAATCTCCTATTTTAAGGACCAGTTAGCAGGTTTTATAAAAAACAACACTGTCCCACAACATGGAGGTAAACATAAAGAACTCGATGAAATTCCGGAAGACACAATCACCTGTAAGGTTGCTCAATTAGATCATAATATCTCTGCATTAGAATCCTGGGTGGAAGTGGAAAGATCTCAAATTGTAGGTGCCAAAAACCAGCTAGCAGGTCTGCAGTGTAGACTATCAGGGGTAGAAAAAGGAAACAGAAGTAAAGAATTTGTGATCTCGGGCCTGAAAGTGAACAAGCCAGCTAAACAAGACACCCTTGACCTCTAAGCCTATAAACTTTGAATCGTTCTTGCTAGGTATGAGGTTGAGGATGCTCGGCGAGCCACCGTCTCTCATCCCGGCAACCCCCCTCCCACCCTTGATATTTGTGAAGCTGGCGGACAGCAGTGTGGTTTTGCTACTTATGAAGAAAAAATCCCAGTTAAAACTCCATCACAAGGAATTTCGCATTTACCCTTTCCTCATTAAACCAGGGCAAGAAATGTACAGACACCACAAAAATGTTTTGGCAGTTGAAACATCGGAATCCAACGGCGTTGTACAGTACATCGGAAGATTCGGCATTGCTGTAGATATTAAGCAGTACAGAAGAAACGGAACTCATTTACTCGAGTGGGGAAGTAATCCTGGTTAAATCTGCTCTAAACATATTTCTTATAATAATTTCTATGCGTCTAATTTATCAGTGTAAACGGTCATTCTTTCAATTTCAGTGTTTATAAGTTTTGGATAGTGTGAGCAATATGTTGCTCACGCTTTATGGTTTACGGTGCCAGACAGTTGAGAAAAGAAGGTCAAAATAATCGGTAATGTAAAGATTTAAGCAAGATTGAAGTACAATATTAAAGATATTATGGTGATGTAAAAAATGTACCCACTAGTGGAGAGTGTCACTTCAAAGATACTTAAGGCCTCATTGAAAATGTGAAAATCAATTATGTACCTACGTATGTTTCATATATATTCTAAATGTTACATTAAGTGATCAAAATCCTTGTTAGTCTAATTGAAAATGTTAAAAGTATGTTTGAGATGTTTTATCGGCAAGTTACTTAAAGACAGAACAAGACTTAACCCATATTCGGATGTTGGCTGATCCGGTTTCTTCGACTAATAACTATTATAATTGATTGAATTTTGTAAATTATGATTTGTGTATGGGCATCGCATAAAACGCAATAAATCAATACTACTACTACTACTACTACTACTACTACTACTAAGTTGTTGTGCTGAAGAAGAATTGCAAGACTGTTTACCGAAGTGAACTCAAATAGATAAACCAACAAGATAATTTTTAGGATTGAAAAGTTCACCTGTCAATTATACTATGTATTAATATTTTCAATACATAGCCAGATCAGTTCCGAAGCGCATGAATGATTTTAGATAAGGTTATTCAAATTCCATATGCAAATTAATGCTGAAGGTATATTTGCTAGTGGTTTACACTATAATTACATGTATTATTTGCGTAACATTGTTCTTTACCGGATTATATAAATTACTATTATTGCTATTATTACTTTGGTACTGCTTGTAATGCTTCAACAAAGACATCTAATCTTGTAATTAGTTTTTCAAAACCATGCTATTTAAGGTATGGCATTGTCAACGTTTCAGGATTTTATAAAACTGTATGTCAAGCCACAATCAAATGAGGGATTTAGATTATAAACTCTTCTTTTGTAAAAAATGTTTCACGCGTAAATATAGTATCTAGTACAGTTATGTATTAAGAGTTATTAAATGAGTTGCTTGGTTAATATTTACTGTGGGTACGTATGCCTTAAGTTTTTTGCGTGGAGTGGGACTACTAAAAAATCAAGTACTTTGAATGCGTTAATTTTGTTTGATGAAATCGGCCAAAAGTTGTGAAATTTCTGTTTTAAGGATCGTATATCTCGGCTTATTCTCTTGAATATGTACAGATTGTAAACTAACAGAAGCATCAGTTGCCTGGCATTTTTCCCTCTAGGCATTTTCCTCCCAAATTGTACCCAGGACATTTTTCTCCCAGCATCCAAAATCATGTCACAAAAATAAATATTCTTCCTTTCCAGAAAATTTGTATTTATGAAATTGCATGAATCTTGAATCTTAAATCATGAATCTGTAAAACTTGTGTAATACTTTGTAATCAAGTTTTTTAAAGAAATTCTGTTGAAGTTGTAGTCATAGTCAAGAAATAGTCTAGCGAACACATTTATATGTGTATGTTTGCTACAACTTATGATCACAAGCTTAAGCTTGATTAGCTTGATTTTTTTTTAATTTTTGCGTTACACACGTACTCATTACTTGTAAAAAGTTAACTTTAATTTTATTCATTATTGTACTTACCACACTAAAGTTTCCTTTATATTTCAATATTTTAGATTTCCCTACATTATTACATTATTATTGCAATAATACAGATAACGTTTCAGTAATAAATATTTGTCAGAATGCCAATGTTGCACATTGCATTCTAATGTGCTACCTAGTACATCAGCAGTAACTATAATGGAGTTTGCAGTATTGTACAATTGTCATTTAACTACTATTTTACGTATAATAAGATGTAAGGAACGCCACTAACAGTGACGTCAGTTATCTATAAATACCCCGATAAAATATATGTTTTGACAGTCTGTAACTGGGATTGAACACGAGATCTGCCCGCAATTGTGTCATTCAGTGTGATCTCTCCCGGCTGTCAACTTTCTCTACAAGTACAATAAAACCTCTCACAGTTGAGCGGAGCTATATCGTTAAATTGGTGAAGGCTGAGAAAGGGAAAAGTCGGTACCCTATTAGTTAAGCATTTACAACGTACTCTGAAGAAGAGGCTCGCCATGTTTTGGATCCTATCAGACTTACAAAATGGAGTTTTCAATGGACGTGGAGTATATAACAAGCGCGTTGACCGCCCAACTTCAGCGAGACACCGACGAAATTACTTACAATTAGTGTGATAATATAATGGTTTCAGGTTCCGTGCTTTGTTGCAGAAGAAATCCGGCATTTTTAGTGACATACGCAAAAGCTTAAAAAGAGAAACGAGTCTGTGAATTCTTTTTTCAAGCAAAAGTTAAGAAACACCGAACATTGAAGCTGCCGCAAGAAGAATTGAAATTGAAAAACAAGGCACGCAACAAATCAATTATGCAAAGTATTGCAAAGAGAGCTGCCACAAAGAACTGAAGCTAATAAATATGGCGCTTGTGAGAAAATCGAAAACGAAAAAATTAGTGCTAAAAAAATTAAAACCGCAAAACAAGCCATTGCCGCTAAAAAGAGGGCTAAGATAATCGTGGGCCCGAAGTAGATGATGAGGTTTCAGCAAATATTAGATTTGATAAATGTGTAGACCTTATTGTAGCAACAATTGAAAATAATTCAGAAGATATTGATAATAATGAAATCAGCGACAGGATGACTGTTTGGTGGCTGAACTAAGATGTAAAAAAGAGGAAGCTGAGAGAGTGAGGTCGTTAATCTATCTTCTCAACTTCCTGAGGTATAAGGTTTGACGAAAGTGCAAAATATTGACGGGTGACAATATCTGTACTTTTGAGGTATGAGATGCGTGGATTCAAGTATCCACTAGTGGACTTTATCAGTAAAATGAGTTTGAGAGTGAAAACGTCAGTTACAAAATACTAACAAATTAAGTTTCATTAATAAATAGGGTAAAAGACGAATTGATTTAGTAGAGTTTGGGAGCTGGTCAAGTGAGATGTTGATCAGTTAACAAGGAGTGGTAAAGTCAAAGATTTTGGAGTGAGTTGGGGATAGTTATAGGAAATTTGAGATGGGCATGGCCCATAATACACAATTGAATCTTACAGAACTAAGTATGTTACTTTAGTACAATAAGACTGGAGTCAACGTGGACTAAAATATTACTATTAAGCATTTAACAGCACGAATTAGGAGTTAAGTTCAAGGCTGACTTTGGTCAGCCAGAGAACTTGAAGATATGAAAAATGTAAAGAATGCAGTAATTAGCATAAGTTTAAGGACGAATTATTGGTAAGAACTCAGGAGTTAAATTAATGAATAGAAATGAAATCGGTCGATGCGACAGATTTACATTACATTACATTACAGGATTTAATATTACATTGAAATATTAATATTAGCACTGGTAAATGCTGGCATTTCAAACTACAAAATGAACATTTGTACAGTTAAAATGACCTGAAATTATAAGAGGAAAAATGCTATGAATAATTATATATACTTCGGTTCAGTACCGAACAATGACGGTTCTTTATTGTCACTTAATTTGACATCACCAAATATTTCGTTTATTAGCAGCCAATTGTAAACACTCAATATTAGCCCATATTTGTGATTATCATTTTGTCATAAAATATTGACCAATCCCTACTTATAACGGCTTATCTAAGCAGTCACTAGTATTTACTGACTGTTAACCATCCATCTTGTAACTAAACATTAACGCCCACCTAAAGGTATGGCGTTATTTGTAAACAGCCCCTTTGTTGTCAGTAAGTGCTAACCCAGCAACAGTTATGAAGTCATCTGTGATAGGCTCTCTTTCGACCCATCATATTAACTTACCAAAACGTATAACGTCATCTGTGAGCAGCCCCTTATTTTCATAAAAAATTATCGCTTAAAAAATGTTGATGTAGTGACATTATAGCGGGTGGGTTGGTCCAAGAAGAGTAATACTTAAGGTGACGCCATTTACGGACAATCCCAATTAAATAATGATACTTTGAGTGACGTCATGTATGGACATACCAATAAATTAGTAAAACATTTTGATAAAGTAATTTAAGGACTGTCGCAATAACATAACGATACATTGAGCGACGTCATTTATGGATCCTGTTATATAGAAGTGATGATTTTGGCGACGTAATTTATGGACCATCCCAATGAAACAGTGATGATGTGGGCGATGTCATTTATGGACAATCCCAATAAAATAGTAATCAAGTGGGCGACCGCATTCATGGACCACCCCAATAAAATAGTGATAGTGTAGGCGTTGTCATTTATGGATCTTGTTATTAAAAAAATGATGATTTTGGCGACGTACTTTATAGAACATCCCAATAAAACTAATTTGGGCAAAGTCATTTATGGACCATCCCAATAAAATAGTGATTTGGGCGACTTCATTTATGTAACATCCAAATAAAATAGTGATAATGTGGGCAACGTCATTTATAGATCTTGTTATTTGTTGTGGAGGAAAATAACTGCCAATTCAGTTGCGGTTATCAATCAGGTACCTTGGGCGAGAGGAGATGAATGGATGATAAATGAATGACGGGTAAATTGGGATGGCGAATACAATGGTTGAGATGGTTGAAATATTATTGTTGATCAAGAACCTGAGGATGACTTCGTGAACTAAAATGTTTGGTTTATCAAATGGTCGGAGTTAGTCACAACAAAATTAATACGTGGAAATTAATTGAAGTTTTTAAATCCACACAAATAATAAGTTTCTTAACAATGAATACAATAAACTGGTTGAGAAAAAGGAGAGAATAATTCTCTTGAAAATAAAATGGTAAGTAATTATGAAGGGAGACAGCAAGTCAACAACAACTTGACTTAATAAGAGCTTGATGAGATCTGATGTGTTGAGTCGAATTCTTCTTTAAATTTCAAGCTGAGACTGAATCCAACGATGCTGATAATTTAGGCAGGCCCACACAAAGGTATCTTAAAATAGTTACAATGAATGTTGACCTGGGTAAGTTTAAATAAACAAAGGAGAGTATTAATTTAACGTATTGAACAGACTGGTTGAATCACGGAATTTTAAAGCACACAATTACATAAATTATTGTTTCTTTACATAACTATGTACTGATTATTAATATAACTATTTAAACCAAAAGGGGCCTTTGGATTTGCTTAAAAAGACGGGAAATATTATTAAAATTGGATCAGACGAGAAAATCATGATATAATTAATATACAAGTAAACTGGACAGTCAAAGGTTCCTTTGTACAAAATAGTGAATTGTTAAAATGAATAAAATTATTGATACGCAACACTTTACTTACGCTGATACAAATTATAATTTTTAAATTTATTTACAGATAATGTTGTAGAACGTAAACTATAAGAGTTGTGAAGGTACTATTAAAGTTACATAAAGTGAGGTTACAAAAATAGAGTTTAGGATTAAAAAGAAGGTACCTTCGTCTACACAAAGGCACAAAGGTTTGGCTGACGCGTAAATGTAAACTACAAAAATGATATTCATAGATAGCACTGAAACTTATGAATGTATATTAAGAGGTAAGAAATCGGATGATATTTCAATTTCAACTAACTGGAAAATTAAACAACTAAAAATAGAAGCGGAGGTTTGAAAGGTACAGTGAAAGGTTACAAAAGCTTGATCGTATGGTTTAAATGGTGGTACTCAACCTATGATTTGGGCGATGTCAATAATGGACCATCCAAACGAAGGAATAATAATATGGGCGACGTCATTTATGTACCATCTCAATACAAATAATTTTGATCACGTCATTCAGGGACCATCGCGAATGAAACCGTTTTAATTTTTTTTACTCTATTGATTAGCCCTGATATTGAAAAAGCGATGATTTGGGCAACAACATTTGTGGCCAATCCTAATATAAGAATGGTGATCTTGGTAACGCCATTGATGGACCATCCCAATAAGAGAAAAATTTTGGCGATGTCATTTATGGACCATCTTAATAAAAGGATGATAATTTGGGTGACGCCATTTATGGAACAGCATAATTATTCCCCTCCCTTTCTTTATCGTGGTTAAGATTAGCTGGGTAAATACCAATAATATTAGATATACTTGTACTTTAGTGGCGCGTAAATTAAAAGTAGCATAGTTCGACCCGCCGTGTCTATAAATACGTAATATGTACGCTAATGTATATTTCATCCGTTTTTGTTCGTACCCTTTCAATGCATCTTGACATGGGTCCGTTCAACAGTTATTCTTAGAAAACTGGTTTGCTTCGGTCGACCCCAAAAACTGTAAGGCACTTTGCCCTTGCATTTGTGGCCGTCTAAAAGTTGTTTGAAGAAAATCAGTTAAAAACTGTGGCCTGTGGAACATGGCCGACAGACAGACAGATCGACGAACAGACGGGCGGACGGGCATGACTATGTCAATAGATACTTGGGCTCAGCATCTAAAAACTATTTAAATAGATGCCCAACCCCTACACCCTCTGTAGTTTGTGACGGGTGTGTCCCGAAGAATAATTTACGTGACATCATTTGTGCAAGACTCATTCCCCCTCTGTAGTACATAATGATTTTTTTACAAAGGATAATTTATATGGCATCATTTGTGCCCTACCTTTACATCCTCTGTAGTATTTATGGGTAGAGGTAGTGGCAATAGATGGGTATTGATGACTTTTGATGTTGAAAGTAGCCGTTTATGCAATGTTAAAGTTGTAACTGTGGGGTGGGGCTAGGGATGGCAGTTTGAAAATTCCCAGGGAATTTGGGAGTTTTGGGAGTGGGAATTAACAGGGAATTTTGGGAGTTTTCAATGCTGGGAGTTTATTGAAAACTCCCTTTGATTGCATTTACGAAAATTCCCAATATGCCGGGAATATTCAGGGAGGAAATGGAGGGAATATTGGGAGTTTTCGATTGGAAGTGTATGCTTATTGCACTGACATTTACACTAACCGCAAAAATGTTTAATACAGAATATTTTAACAGCATAAATTAGTTGTAGTCGCCACCTTCAACATTTTTAATGTTGATTCATTCTTTCAAAATTTTCAATCCTGATTCTCATATTAAGCAATTTTAATTTTGATTTTCACAATTTAACCACTTTATAGCTTCTAGACAACGAAGCTAAGTTGAAAAAATTAATTACAGACCCTTCGGACTGTAATGAGATGTAAAAATACGTAATATGCATATGGTTAGATCCGGATACCGTGATACATCCTTGTGCATTTAGATTTTGCTGTTTCTGTTTGTAAAAATTAAGTATAATTCTTTGGACTTTCCGTTTTTCGTTGTATTTTTATTAATTTAATTATCTTAAACGAACTAATCATACTTTCATGCTACTACTAATATTGTCTTGCTGAACTACTAAAAATTACGTTTTTTATTATTTCGAAAAATTTTGTTTTTTTGTTTCAAGGGAATATTGGGAATATTCCCAAGGAATATTGGGAACATTGGGAATTTTCCTCGGGAATTTTGGGAACTTTCAAATAAGGGAATTTTGTGGGAATTTTGGGCATTTTCAGGGAGTTTTGGGAGTTTTGAAAATGCCCGGCATATTCAGCTGGGAATGGGAATTTTGCCATCCCTATTTATGGGTGGGATAGACATTCACAGTGGAGTACACTCATCAATCAAGGATGCCGAGTACACAATGGCGATATTTCGAGACGTCTACATAGGAAAGAATATAAAATCCACGTTTCTAGATTCAAGGAAAAATTTAGATGAAAAGTCATTCGTTGACGTTATGACTCTTCCGAAAAAGAAATTCTCATGAAATGAAAATAAAAGATAATTGCAATATGTAAGTAAATATTTTTGTTACATGATTATAAATAATTAATAAATATTTCTTGAGGTTGAAATTAGTTGTCCATTAAAGATTGACGAACAGTTTATTTATTTTGTAATAATTCATATCTTAGAATAATTTAGTGTATAATACAGCAATACAGTAAAATTAACATTGAAAACAATGAACATACGAAAAATAATCAAAAAATTACATTTGAAGTTTCAATTACCATTACTACCAAGAGCCCTCTGCAATGTGTCAATAAGAAATTTCATCTGCTCTTCCAGATTTTGATAGGCTACTGTATATTCCTTGAGAAGCATTCGATTCTGATAAACATCCTGCTCAATGGCTACGGTCCACGGTCACGGTCCAGTTTGTGATCTGCTATTTTGTAATTTCCAGTTTCATTGCTAGCCGGCTCATTTTCAACATTTTCGTACACGAGTGTCGTTATATTTTGCTGAAGAAACTGAATTCGAGTGATGATTAAGTTGAGGAATTTTAACGATAAGAGAGTTTTCTGTTTGTAAAGACAGAAAGAGAATTTTTGTTTGGGTTTTCATCAGAATTTATTGCGTTTGATCCTTTTCAAAATAATTAGTAGGCGTATTACGGCTGTTGCTACTAGTGATATAATTGTAATCTTGCACTTGATGAGCGGAATGATTATTGGTATTTTCAGCTAGGGATGTTTTGCAATGCACTGTCGCCCCAGATGTAATAATTTCAATATACCTGATGCCCAGCTGTGGAGGATTCCCTGTACATATTGAGGTTCCTTCCCATAATGTGACCCCCTGTCTTCGAAGTTGACACAAGTCTCACATGCAATCTTCGTTGAACACTCTGTAATTTAAAAGTTTATAAACATTAAATACATATTTTTGAGTAAAATTGATAGTAAGAAAAAATACCTGTACTCATGAAAAAATATAGAATTGTACGAATTTGGATGTTTGAATCTTGTTAATTTTTAGAATTAAATTTTTGTTTTCAAATAGTAGTAATGATTTACTCTCAGAAATGATTCGGCTCTCCGTTACCTGTGTCAGCCAATATAATGAAAATTTTCAGCAGAATTAGTAAACTCTTCATTTTATGTTTTTGTTTTCCATGGAATGTCGTACTTAATCCGAGCAGAAAGACTTTAAGTAGGATCCATTCACTGCCAATGTATATTGCTAACTTGCAGAATAATGAATGGAGAAGATTATTATTATATAAAAACTACAAATAAGTATAATAATAAAACTAGTACGCATTTACTACGCTGAATGAGATCAGTTAATTCGGATGTGTTGAGAAGGATAAAGATAAAAAGTACTGCCAGTGAATGAATATTGTGAGTAGAATATACTTAAGTAGATCTGTCGAAAGCTATTGCACTTGAAGCATCAGCACCGTGCCTTTAACACTACTAATCACACTACGCATTACATAATATACCGATGAAAAGCAGTTGACATTATCAATTATTTAACGCATAACTCCCCATGCCTGAAATATTCTGTCAAGCTAATTTTTTTAAAGTTTACATAATAATTCAAAAAGTTTTAAATTGGTGAGTATAAAAGATACAAAAGAGCTCAAAAGTTAAACTGATGGTTTCGTTAGATAATATATTTTTGTGTGCATTTTGTTACCATTGTTCAGAAGTTGTAGAAGTACAAACAAAAATACTTGTTCGAAATAGATTGGCGTTACACTAACCATTGTTTAAAGCTAACAAAGTATATATAGACATCATGACGCTGCCCAGTTAATTTAATGAGTCCTTGTTCATGTTTTTAAAAATAAATTTATATAAACAAATAATTCAGAAAAAGTTTGGAAGCTCCACAACCCCTACAGTGCAAAATCTATTATCTGCACCATATATTATTATTGTCTATAAAAAATGATGCATTAATTTTAAGTTATGTATTTACCAAAAGCCACCCTGTACAATTTTTGTGTGGTTTTCAAAAAGAATTGATGTTTTGTAATTTCCAGAGCATTATTTAAAATTGTCGTCTGTGTTTTTGAAACAAAACAAAAATGTTTTTTAATGGGATTCTTTTGGGTTCTATATTATGTAATACAAATTTATTAAAACCTATGGAACATAATTCAGGGGTGCTTTAAGATTTTGGGAAAATGTGGGGTAATTTAATTGCCAGTAGAATTCTTAGACGGCAATTTAAACATTTTTTTCAAAACGAAATGGAAAATTTAGATTTTCATAAAAAGGAAGCAGTAGATGAGCCACTCCTCCTGCGGGATTCGTTAGTTTCAGCTTCATTTTACTGCCTTCTTATTGGGACTGGAATAAAGATCTTGGCCCTCGTTTGGGAGATCCTGGACTACAAATATTTATACTGCGTCGGCTGATAACGTGGGTTCTTACAAAAGTTTTTGAAATTGCAGTTTGGATACTTGTAGTGTCCACACCAAAGATCGCCGCCTTGCCTATAAAAAGGCCCTTAAAAAGGCATAAGGCTAGGCAGGCTCGACTTTTTTAACAAAA
>JAQFZE010003249.1:0-12916 GCA_034695245.1 Dicyrtomina saundersi | reverse complement strand
TACATATTTTTGAAAAGTGCAAAATGTTCAATTTAAATGCTCTCAAGACATATTTGAATATTTTTGTAGATAGTTGACATTTTTTTTAGCTAAAAATGGATATGGGTCATTTTGGTTCTTCACAGACGACATGCTTTATAAAAATTATAAAAATACTGCCCTGTCCAAAATAACTGGCAAACAGATAATTTTGTAGCTATTATAGAAAGTTCGCCAAGAATTTTGAGCTTGCATTAGGCAGGCCGCAGTCAATTAACAATTTCATATGTATGTCGTCACTTATTTTAAGAGTACTTAAGTAACGTCAATATGCATTCCACTTAAAAACACATCTATTGATACTATAGTCCTCTGTTGCATTATTGCCTACGCAAAAGTATTAAGTACCTACCTAGGTATAGTGGTAGTGAACTAAAAATAGCGTCTCAGAGAGCCCCAAAGTTGGCATTTTGTCGTCCTCCGATTTTCGATGTTCATTATTCGTTTCCATTATCCATCCATAACCCGTAATTTCGTTGCCCCAGGAAAGATGCACAATGTAAAGTACCTAGGTAGGTAAACCAATATAACATGGGTAATTAAAATTGGCGTTTCAATTTTATTCGAAAATGTGGCTTTTGGATACGCAATATTGAACACGACGTCCAAGACGCATATAATTCATCGCATTAGAAATATACCATGTTAAGATTTATTTTTTTTTAGTAAAGTAGAAAATTGGCAAATTCCTTAATAAAAGTCCTGGAGACAATCACTGTTGCTTACTGTCGGTGAAAGGAGCGAAATATGACGTATTTTTTTCGGAAGTATTATCCCTGTTGAAATTATAATAATTAATAAAATAATATTCAATCTACCAATGAAGCAACATAGCGTAATATATTTTTTTCGTGACAGATCCGAAGATTTGAGAATATTTCTATTTCAAAGCAACTTGCAGTTAAGTAATCAACTTGCCAACACAGAACAATATCTTTGTTGTTGAATTGGATCTCGGACTTCTCGTCTCGGAATTATTCCCTCACGTGTGATTTACTTACTAGTTTTGTCTGTGGACAGTTGGACAGTGTGAACATTTGAGTAGAGGGTAGAAATAGGGGCCGCCAAAGCCAAACCCATTTTTATGGGCTGGGATTACTAATGATTTGAATGGAGCGGTAAGGAACTTGAGTAATAATAACAGGCGAAATTCGTTAAAGAACCACCTGTGAAACCACTGCATTGGTTGTTAGTTCAGAAAGGGAATGATCTCACCTGCGGGAAATGCAATGGTTTATCAATCCTCGCATTCAGTGCGTTAAGTTTATCAGTGTTCACTGTATTTATTATTCAATATAAGATGCAATGCAGTCAGGTTTTGAGACTTTGAGAGTACACTTCATGCTGGAATAAAAGCCAACGGACAGCAGCCGTGAGTCATTAGTAAATTCATCTTTTACACATATATGTAGGTATATATAAATGTGTGGTCATCAAGTTTTCTTCAAAACTTTTAGCCGTTCCAGCTCCAGTTCCAGTTGAACTTTGCTTTGCCAGTGCCAGCACTAACTTCCAACTTAAAGCAGGCAATGTTAGCCTGTAATGCTTGGAATTATTTGTTTACTCAACTTATTGTGTCAAATCCTTCTTTAGTGACAAAAATAAATTGATCCATAGAATGTAGCTTGAAAGGAGTGGTACACAAATATTGTCGCTACCAAAAATGTAACTTTCAACTTTATAAGTTTTGAAATATTCTGTCAGTGAAGTTGGTTCAGTGTTGCTACAATAATATAATTCATAATTGAATTTTTGCTATTGAGTTGCCCTAACGTTTTGATTTTCCGGTGTCTTTCATGATTGTGGGTGGCTTGGCTATCAAAAATAATATTACGGACTTTAAAGTATTAAAGTATAGAACAATTTAAAGTAATACCACCCCTGTCATAATTATAGTAGTTTGCATTCTTCTTTCTTTTTTTTCAATTTGATTTTGGCCGGTAACCAATGTTTAGGATAAAGCTATAAAATGAAGACTTGTTTAGTTACTTTTGGGATTTTTATTACACTGGGTAAGTTACTTTATGTAGTGTACAGAATTAACCCATGAAAATATAAGGAAACATTTTGTAGCAGTTTGTAAACTTTTGGTTTGGCTATATATAGCTTCTGCCACTGCACAACTACCAATATCAAGCAGAGCCGAGAATGATCTGATATGGTGTACCGTGAACAATGAAGAACAGCAAAAATGCAGAAATATATCAGAATACTTAATACAGCATCCCCAGTATGATCGCTACGATCGGCCAGTGCATCCATTCAATGTCAGCTGCACCCAGGTAATATTGCCAGGATAATTATGCACATATGTAATATACAGTATATTATCATATATGATTATATTGTTTATTATATTTCGGGGCAATGAAGTTACAATCTCAAACATAACTAATTTCAAAATTTCGTTCGTTTCCCAAATTCTTACAGACGTACAATAAGGATGAATGTATGGTGTTGATTGATAACGACCTGGCAGACATAACATCTCTGGATCCAGGCGAGATTTTCATGGGAGGACGTTATAATAGTTTGGTGCCCATCCTTCAAGAACTTTATAACATAGATGATGTTGGGAGTGTTGGTCGTCTGTATGCTGTAGCAGTGGTTCGGAAAAATTCTCCTATTTCTTCTCTCAAAGACTTGAGAGGAAAGAGAGCTTGCTTTGGAGGAGTTGGATCCTTAGCTGGTTGGTACGTGCCCGTGAGCAAGGTAAAATACTCCGCTTTTATTTTAGACGGCGTTAAAGTGTAGAGAAAATTAATTAGATATCACGTGTAAACGCACCTACAGTGCTATTTACTTTGCTATCGATGTTTGTTTTTATGATCTGTAATAATATTGACTGCTGTTCATTTTAGTTGATGAAGGAAGGAGGAATGGATGTCATTGATTGCAACAACCATATAAAATCTGTCACAGAATACTTTGGGGAAAGTTGTGCCGTGAATTCTCTTTCAAGTAAATACAATCCCTTGGGAGACAATTCGGATAAATTGACCAGAATATGTGGAAGCGACTCGCCGGGTGTCAAGGGTACCAGTAATGATCCATATGCAGGCTACCAAGGAGCCATAAGTTGCCTCATTAATGAAGAAGCAGATGTGGCATTTGTCAAGCAATCATCTATTACAGAGTACTTTGATGGGACCAGAAAAATGAGCAACTATCAGACAAATGCTAATCAGAATACTTTAAATTTTAATAACTCTAACAATCGGCAACCTTTCTTCTTTAATCAGCCATCCACAACAGAATTCAGCGTACGGCAGCAGGGTGGTTTTAATCCTAATTTTATTAATCAGCCAATTTCAAATAACTTGAGCTCTTTAAACGATTTGGGAAATGGTCAGAGCTGGAAGGGCGGGCCTGGTTCGTTGTCTGGCAGGGAATTGAATGGCAATCGAAATTTTGACGCAAATCAGCCCTCAAGCATGGCTCGATCATCTATCGGTTATAATCAGTTCTTACAGAACTATGAGTTACTTTGCTCGGACGGCAGTCGGAACAGTATTGAAGACTGGAGAGGTTGCTATTGGGAGGATTTGCCTTCGCATGCAATTGTAACCTCGTCAGGAAAATCCATAGAATTGCGAACTAGATACCAAGACTTTATTCGAAACCTTGCAAGTTCGTATGGGAAACAGGAGCCTCCTAGAAGGGGAGAACAGGATGGATTTGGCAACCAAAATAACAATCCACCTATACATATATTTGATTCCGTACCTCGTTATGGAAATCGCAGTAATCTTCTGTTTCAGGTAAGTCTTTTAAATTCCATATTTCGGCATCAGACTGCGTAAATAAATAAGCAATGTGCATTTAAATCGTATAGGGTTAAAGCGATATTCATAAATCGAAAGAAGAGTTTTCTACGAAAATCCTTTTATGACTTATGACTCCTTCAATTTATTTTTATTTTGTTTTGTTTTTTAGGATGCAACTGTTGGTTTCAAACTTATTAGTGAAGAAGAGCAAACTTACAAAAAATTCCTGGGTAAAGATGAAGACACAATTATGGGAGTAAGATCGTGTCCAGTGAGCCGAATGAGCCTCTGCGTTACATCTGATGCAGAGTACAATAAATGCATTAAAATGAGGGTGTGTTTAGTTTAATTTTGTTTAACAATTAAAGGAATAATAAAATACTTTTATATCGATGTATTCAAGTTTAAATGTAATATAATCAGGTCGGTAATCATTAACCATTTAAAAAATTGAATTTCAGACTGCACTGAACGCACAGCTAATAAAGCCAGAAATGAGTTGTTATAAAGCTCACAGTCAAATCCGCTGCATGGAAGCCATTCGAAAGGGGTAAAATGATTTACTGTTTGCAGATAATAAAATAATTTACAAAACTAGTAAGTAGTGGCGAGTGTGGTTATTTTAAATTCACCGTTGTAGCTTAGAGAATTAATATCAAGGTAAATCGTATTCGTATGTTTCTAAGTGTGACAGGGGATTTCTGTAAAAATTTGAGTTACGTAATTCTCATATAAATGATTGTCAAACAGTTTTGTGTTTGCAAGGGAAGTTGCGCCAATTTGAAGTTGCAGTCCGCAACATAATTGGTTTTTTTAAAATAATAAATTTCCTTGAAAAGTCTATCTTACAAATTGATAATTTTTGTGGTCACAATTAGGACCTTACCATCTAATTAAGAATTTTTGTTTTTTAAATCCACTTAATCCAAGGGGTCTGGGCAGTGTGTGCACCGTGCAGGCACCTTACATTTCAGCAATTGTTTGGGCTCTTAATTGACTGTATGAGTGTATGACTGTAAGGTAAAACCTTATTGTACTTGTACATATTTCTGGGCAAATTTATTTATTATAGTAGCTGTAACAATTCGAAGTCGAATTTGTCGCAAATCATTTTTTAAATTCCTTTTGAGATTAGTTTTAAATTCAGCGAGTCCCAAAAAACAACTAGGATTAGGAAGTTACGGACCAGTCACACATAGTCACAATATCCATGCTCGTTCAAGTATACAAAATGGAAGCCTACTAAAGTACTGTTTCTAATGTAATTCTAATAAACATTCGAGTTACTCGAGTAGATTCTACATAATTATATTTCAATAATTTCAGGGATGCGGACGCTGCTGTTATGGACGCAGGAGACATTTATACTGCAGGGTTCATGTATGACTTAATTCCAGTGTTGTCTGAGGTTTACAATTTAAATATGTCTGAGCCAGAGTATTACGCTGTTGCTGTGGCTTACCAAGGTGACGCTGACACAGAGCTGACATATTTAAAAGGTACTAGATTAAGTTATTTCTGGATTTTCCTGAATTTTGTATGCAATTAAGTAATTATAATAATTATTACAAGTTATGAATATTATGCTTATATAACCTTATGCGAATAATAGAATCCGATATAGTTCATCAGTTGTTATTATTAGTTCGTTAAACGTTGAATTGTGTAATTAATAAGTGTGAAGTATCATACTAATTTTAAACTTACAAAAATTATAAAGTGCAGTTTATTTATTACAAACCAGGTAAATATTCGTGCCATTCGGGTGTCGGACATGCTGCAGGGTGGGTTATTCCGATGGCGTATTTAATCTCCAGCGGAAGGATGCGAAACTATGGCTGTGACTCTCTTCTTGCTGCTTCCCAATACTTTAGCAAGTCCTGTGTTCCAGGTGCATTGAGCAATGAATTTAATTTCGGCGGACAGTACAATAATCTTTGTGACCTATGTCGCGGCTCAAGCTATGATTACTGCAGCCGACAAGCTGGAGAAGACTTTTACGGATACACGGGTAATCTAAAAATATTGGCAATTTTCTTCATTAATTGCGAGGTTAAAATGTTGATTGATAAAAATTTATGAAACCATAAAATTTCAGGGGCGTTTCGATGCTTAATAGAAGGAGGGGGTCACGTTGCTTTTGTTAAACACACGACAGTGAGTGAAGTTACGGATGGTAAAAGAAAAGAGCCATGGGCCAGAAATACACTTCAGGGGGATTATGAGCTTCTTTGTCGTGATGGTACTTAATTGAGAATTAAATTGGTAATAACTGTGTGTATAACTAGCATAATTTGTCTTAATACTCGACGTTGTTCACTTTTCGTAGGTACAAGAGCTCCAGTGACAGATTACGAGAGGTGCAATTTGGGCAAAGTTAAAGCAAATGCAGTGGTTATTCGAGGAGGACAAGAGTATAATGATACCATTACGAGATCAATTACCAATTTATTTTTATATGCACAGCAGCTTTATGGCAGCAAATTTGAAGATGATTTCAAGTAATTTTTAATGATAATAGCACACTTCATATATTGTTGGAATCAAAATATCATAACTAAAACTTCCTGTACTAAAATTTTATCTTTCATGTTTTTATAGATTTGCTATGTTCTACTCACCGCCACCTTACAGTGACTTAATCTTTCAAGATGCAGCTCAACGGCTAATAGAAATTCCTGCGGAGAAAAGAAATTATCGGTCGTATTTAGGAAAGAATTTTTTGCGTGCTAGGGCATTGGTAGACTGCCGTGCTTTTGCAACTCGCTTGGAAATTCCCAGTGTTTTAACTCTATTTTTGGGGAGCTTCCTTATGTGGCAACAGTATTTGTAGTATTAATGTGTACACGGAACCTTATATTTTATAACTTATGTGTTTTACTATTTTAATTAGTGTGATACAGTATCGAACAAAACACAGTTTATACAGCGGATTTATCTCTCTATATACATTCCAATAGATGTGAATCTCGTTCCGTCCAAATAGATTAGTGTTTTATACATTTGTACTGGTACTCATATTTACCTTAATAATGATGATGCTTACTACTTTTAAACCTTTTAAAAGTTTTATTTCGACAAGCGTTAGCTTTTTATGAAAATCACAATATTCCTTTTGAGATTCCTTTCAGTCCGATATATTCATTCATATTTTTGTTGGTTGTGCTTGATTGTTATTGTTGTGAATGATACGACTTCTGAACCATAGACTAAATTTTTATAGGATAAGAGGAAGCTAAAAAAAATACCCTTCGCCTATCTTCTATATAAATAATTACGTAGTATAATATTTATGCTATATGCCATGACATGTCTAACTTATTGTTAGTACTTACCTCATTCAGAAACACAATTTTTTACATGTTTAAGTTTACATTATTTATCAAAGCAGATAAATACGAGTAATTAATTAATTAGACACTTACATAATACTTAATAGTCTCTAGTACAACAGTCAGCCTCTGTATCACGTTTACAAACATTTCCACAAAAGATGGAACGAGGTGAAATTTGATATACGGTTTAAGTAGTAATTATTCCCCTAGCAAAGATTCTGGTAATTTTAGCATGATTTTCCGGTGAGCATTGTTATTTTAAGAACGAGGCATTGAACTTGTAATTTATTTTAAAATTCCTTATCGACTTTATTAAAAAAATTTTAATATTTCAGACCACGAAATAACGGAATTTATAGAGCTAATTAATTTTTAAGTGATTATTTATTATTGCGATGTTTCTTACAAGACAACAAATTGGTGAACAAATAACCGTACATGGAAGAACGTGTTGAAGAACTTAATATTGATGCGATATATAATAGTATGAGGACGACATTATTACGCGGTTTCCACAACGTAGGTTATTTCACGAATAATTTCCTTTGGCGTTATTGGATTTCTAACTTTAAGTTTTACAAAACAACAATATGATTATTGTGGCAGATATAATTCAGAAACTACAATAAACTTGTAACAATACAGCGCAATAAATCTCAAGTAAGCGACTTTTTAGCTCAAGTAATTTGCTATTAAAAGTGCCGAACAGGAAATATACGCCAATGATTTTATGGGGAAGTATAAGAAATCTTTTGCATTTAAAATTACGAATTATGTGCCACAAATTACAAATGATTGGGGTTTTCCGTGAATGGTTTTTTAGTCTGCAGATTTACAAACGAGACTATGGCTTGGGCCCCACTCCCTGGCATAGTTCATGCACAACCGCGGCAACCTCCTTGCCTAGAGTATCAGCATTGATCTGTGTATCAGCTTCTGCATATACACGGACAACGTCTTCAGTTCCGGAAGGTCTGTAAACAAGAATATAAAATATAAAATTGCAAGCTTCATAAAAATCAAATTGAATTACTCCGCCTACAACTCACGATTATATTACTACAAAGGAATAAGTTGGACTGAAAGAAAATTCTACCTCACAAAGCTTCGGCCATTTTTATATTTAGCAGCGAGGCTATCAATTCTATCTTGTACACCTTCAGGGGTCACAACTTTTCTCTCAGCATCAGCAGTGGTAATAACGGTGCGGTCCGCAACAAGAACTTTGAGTTGCCTATTAGGAAGATCTGTGTACTTCGAATTCCAGTCTTCAATGTTCCAATCTCGAGAGTATAAAATAGCTTCGACTGCTAGTAAATCCGAAATAGCATCTCCAACAGTTGAATTAATTATATTAAAAAACCCAAGCAACTCTTGAGCGGCAGTGTTAGAACTTGATCTATTTTATAAAACATGAAAACATTAAATGTACAACAGAAGCAAAAATTAATCAAAAACGTAGCATGATATTTTTTGTATTTCGCACTAACTTGGCAGCTTCTGTGATTGCAGAAATGGCTGTTTTACTAAAGACTGTTGTGCCGTGTCCATTAGCTTCGAAGTAAATCCCTATATCGTAATGAAGAGCTTCATGATGTAAAAATTTGACACCTGTTGGAGCACAACCAACTGGAATGCCCTTTAAATAAATACAATTATGAATTAATACAGTATCCAACATTAAATTTAAAATTGAGATAATATTGTATATTAATTAAGTAGAACAATATACATGAGATTAATCAAATATTTGAACAAACCAAAATATCTTGTATGTAATTCGTTGAGCTTCCATTAGCATAAGCACTCTGAATCAACCCTAATTTGAGTGACAGACCAGACTGTTTCACTAATCCTCCCAAATGTTCTGCAAATAATGCCGCAATTTTGTCACCATCCAACATGCGAAATTTTTTCTCACTATCGATATAAAAATATATCAAACGATCAGCATCCCCGTCTAATGATGCATATCGAGTGCCTATTTCCGGATTAATCAATTCTGGCCAGGTCTGTTGTACCTTGACAAAGTCTGCTCCGCACTACAACAGTCATAATTGTATAAGACGATTATTGTTTTACATGTTCGCGCATACTCCTTTTAAGCATCACATACATTACAAAATTTTTGTTTAGGACATAAATTGACCATACTTGGTGATTTAAACTACCAGATGAACCATCGCATACGATTTGAACTTGTAAATAATCTGCTCCGACTTCATCAGCCATTTCTTTCATCATTATAGCACCTACACCATTAGCACCATCCACCGTTACACGTGGTGTATATCTTGTCTTTGGGGCACCCTAAGGAGAGTATAAATCAAACCCTATTTAAAAATGATCGCATGGGCATGAAATATGCAACAAAATTCAAATATAAATAAAATGACCATTCTCCACAAATTGTACAATTCATACCTTTGAACAAATATCGCGGAACCCAGCAGACAGTTTCTTAAAGTATCCATCCCGAGACGATTCTCCTAATGTATCATCATTATGCGATGCAACTAGGTAGTGTAGCAAAGGAGTACTAATGATGCCAAAGTCAATGACTTCGCAGCCAATGCATGCAGTTCCGTCAATCACAGCTTTGGTCAAGTCTAAGCTACTTGCTCTACATAAATCAGAATAGAATTAATCAGAGAATATCACAAAAATATGCTAAAAGTAGGTACTTTATTTTGGCCATCATAAAATCAATTCGGAAATATACTACTTAATATAGATAATACAGTAATTAATTACCTTGTGTCCCGTCCAACATAAACAAGTCCTGTAGATTGCCAGTCAACGGAAAATCTCTTATTTAACTTTTCAATAGCCAGTGGAAGTTCATCATCCCTATCAAAAACCAACACAAGTTATTCACAGGAATTACTCAAAACACTCAACAGTGTCTTAAAGGGGCAATTGTTGGATTGATAATGCTGTTAGTCAGTAGAGAATCAGTATAGTTAGTCGTATTAATTCGTTACCTTGCATTAGCTATACTAGTCGCCAATTCTTCCCATTCAGGCGCTAACATTTCCCCTAATGGGTCCACCAATTTGACTCCATTATCAGGCTCAGGATTATGTGATGCTGTTATCATTACCCCGATGGCCGCTGTTAATTAACATGCAATGGTTTAATGTGGGTTTAAATTGTTATTTGCTTTTATAAATAAGTGATTAGGTGTGAGCAATATTAATTTATTATTCTTCTTGTGTAGCTTTTTTGGGAAAGTGAGAAAAAAAACATATTTATGAATATTACTACCTCCAGTTTTCGCCTTCGACCTCAACGTGGAAACCAGTCCCATTCGAAACATAACATGATCTAAAAGTTCAGCCCTAAGTGTTGACAACATTATGGTCAATGAATTAATTTTCAACAAGAATGAAGAGAGAACATTTTGAACGAGAATAATTACATATTATCTGGTAAAAAACAAATGTGATTTAAATAAAAAAGCTCACTTTGTCCTAAAGCCGGCAGTACCATAGCCGATGAAGACCTCCTTCTGGCGAGGATGATTTTGAGTATTGTCAGTTATATATTGGCGAAGGAGCAAATCAGAAGAAGTCACATCCATTTTGAGTGTAGTAGGACAAGCAAATAAATCCTGATTAAATTTTCGACCAAAACCAGAGGTCAACCTAGTTGAATGAAAATAATATTATGAGTGAGTTAGCACAGTGAAATGTCCAGTAAAGCACAAAATAAGGAACTTACACAGACAACTACACGGGACAGAATGCGACGTACACTGAGTCAGACGGTGATTTACATGTCTAATTCCGTCTGAGTTCTATTGAAATCGAAGCTTATGCAAAAATAAAACTAACTACTTTAGGTATATACTTACTATGACAGGGAAGTGAGCGGAGTTTGGGAAGGCAAAAAAAATGCAAAGAGCGAGTGAGAGAGAGAGAGTGAATGTTCAGTACAAGTCAAATAATAAAATAAATAATGTCTGTATATAAATAACGTTAAAATTCCACCATAAGAAACATTTCCACCGTAGTATCAAGTATCAACCAGGTATATACCCCTACCTACCTTACGATAGTTATAGGTTGGCAGAACAAATGTTCGATTTCGCTATTTGAAATGGTATGCTGATTAATGCCAATGAGATCCTTGAAAAAATGCATGTACACAATAATGTATTGTGCACCTACGTACATAATTATATATGTATCATATGGCCAGTCAGTCAACAGCCAAATCTCTCACAGGAAGACTCAAAGCTAACTTTTATAATCGTGCAGATAATGAGTTTGAGCCATCACGTTTAGGGATTACCTTTGTGTAAAAGGTGTTATACATACAGATTTGATGCCTTTCACTTACCACACTTTACTGACAAAAGTAGTATACAATCACCACAATCTGTTTTATATTCAAGTGAATGTGAAATGCATGAACGACGGTCGGTCATCCTCTATGCCCCTACTAACTACTATAGCATATATATATACAAATATACAAACAACAAAATCGGAACAACAAAAATTGCCAGTTCTCGCTTGTAAAAGTTAAAATTGTGATTGATCTTCGTCAATCAAAACCAGGACGTTTATTATAATCCACCTAACTTAATTTGAATTTACCTATCAAAGGCTTCTGGATTGTTTCATCCTATTTGCCAGATTTATGCACTATCAACTATGTACATGAATACATACAATTATACGTACCTCTATGTATTTCTCACGCACAATTCACAATTTAAATATAGGTATGTATTTCTAATACAATTATATACTTAGCTGTCGACTGAACAAAAGTTTAAAGGAATTCTCTGTACTGCGAAAATTGTTAAGCTTCGATTTGAGAGTCAGATTAAAAGTTTTATAGGTACGATATATGACTCACGTCAGTGTATCAGTCAGTTATCCAAAACGATTATAATTCTCAATGTACCTACAGACTTACAATCATACAACAATTACAAAAACCAAATCAAATATGCAAATAATACACAATATACAATCACAGTGGCAGTCTATTTTCTTGTGAGAACTAGTTTTTATGGTATATGAAGTACCTCGAGTAAGGTGCATAACAATTAAAATTACGTTAATATGTACTTATTAATTATTTGAGTCCTCCCAATAGCCCAACGACATTTGCGCATACACAAGTCAATAAACTAATATTAAATATCACACAGAAATGAATTTTAAAGCTTCACACTTCTTTAGAAAGTAAATGAGGGGTTGTTTGTAACTTTTATAGATCATTTGAATCTATAAAAAACAGCTCTCGGAAGTAAGTAGTATAGTTTTATCTTTTATCAGTTTTAAAGAAAAACATCTCCAGATACGATCAATTTCTCTTAAGTACTTCGTCCACTGAACGCAAACTGGTGATAGTTAGCATTTAAAAGCCTCAAGTACCAATATTTATAATTTCTTCTTCGTTGTTCTATTTTTTATTGCTTGCTTTTGTAAAAAGTAAAAAGGCTAAAACACAAAACAAGAAGACAACTTTTAGTTAATAGTAGCACGGCATTCTCCGTCTCTGTTTATCCTTAAGGGATTTAAAAATTTAATAGCATAACTTTAATATTGGTGTCGAATTTGACACATTTCGGTCAACTAAACTTATTGCGTATTTAGTATTTATAGCACCGTAGTAATGGCACGTCCTAAAGTTGAAAGTTCACTGCCGGTGTATTTCCCTTACGACTGCCCGGACTCGGACTGCCGGACTGCCCGGATCTCTTTCGGATTTGAATTCGCGCACAACTTGAGCCATATGGTATACGTCTCCCGGAAG
>JAQFZE010003248.1:0-12917 GCA_034695245.1 Dicyrtomina saundersi | reverse complement strand
ATTTGCATTGTATTGGAAAATAAAAATGAGAAAATTTATGAGGAGATATTGGTTTGGTTTGGTTGGTGTGCGGTTGGAGTTTTGCCCTCATTGCTCCTCCGTCGTTGTGTCAAGTTCTGATGATTACGTACGTACCTCCAGCTTGACTCCGTCCACTCCTCCAAGTCATGCACGGACGACCAAGACCAAAAGACCAAGACGAAGACGACGAGGAACGTTTGTGTGTGTTTGCAAGAGCGTCTCTTTGGTTGGACTTGGACACTGGTATGATTCCCTCGACAAAATTTGCATTTAATTTGTGTGCAGACAGATCCTTTTCCCAATAGTACATAGTACACAGAGCCAGCTCAGAGTTTGACGAAACATGAAAGAATTGAAGATCCGTAGGACAGGAAGATGAAAGGTTACAAGGATCCCCTCATTATTAAATATTTTCAAACATGGAATTTACAATCTTGTCTCTCATCCAATCCGTCTTACGAACGAATAATCTATGATGAACAGCTGCATATTACACACAGTGTGAGTGCGGAGTGAGGGCAAATAAGTGAGTGGAATCATGTTGTTGTTGTGTGGATGGGATGCGGTAGGAGATGTAAATACCTGGGATTAGCTGAGCAGTTCATAAAATACATATGATGGAGCTACCAACTACCACAGTAATTATGAGGAGTAGTTCGACTTCCAAGGAATATGAGTAAATGCGGAGGGAACGTGTTTGAGCGAAATAGAAGAAGTCGAAGAAGAAGGACAAGCAACTCATGACCAAGACCAACGAAGATCAAGACGACAACGAGAACGACGAGCGAGTGGAAGTGTGAGAGTAATTAAAAGGTAGCTCATCTCCTCATCATCAAGCAACACTGCATTTCCCTAAGTATCTACCTACTGCTCTGTCATATCATAAAAATGTAGCTATTGACTAGTTAAATTGTTGTTAAATTGTGAACAGGATAAAATAGTTGATGGACAAGGGAAAGAATAGGAGAGTTTCTGTATTCCGTCGGTTCGAGACTTTTAGTTGCAGATATGTTGAATCTGGGATTCTACAAATTATCAATTCCACGCTCACATTTTAATTCTCTCTCCCTCTGACTAACTCTCAATAATAATCCATGAACGAACAGAAAACAAATTAGAGGACTTGAATTTTATCGAGAGACTCGAGACTCGAGTCGAGTCGAGTCAAGAAATCCCATAAAACAAAATATGTGGAATAATTGGATAGGGATTTTTATGGCGCGTTTCGAAGTTCAAATGTTCAAACGTTCATATTACAAAATTATAAAAATTACTCAAATAGTTCAAAATCGAGTTATTCTGCTTCTTTACTCGTTCTTTTACAGTCCTCATGATCATAGAATCATACTCATGCGGCCTCTTCGCTTCAGCAGCGTCACAGTCGAGAGTGAATAAAAGGCTGTGCGATACAGATATATTTTTGAGTGCAGAATTCTTACAGGGAATACTTACGTTGACTCGCAGGTAGATAATATGCTCACTCACTCTGCGTGTATAGATCTTGTAAATCCCTATCAAATCATTCTTATGTACATTCCCTGTGCATGAATAAATTAAGAACTTTAAGCGTCTATCTCACTCTCCACACTTGTACACTTTCCGCTTTCACAAAAATAATGCTCCTTCCAACTCCAATCCAACAAAAGAGAGTTGACGACCACAAGATTCTCAAGTAATCAAAGTCCAGCCGCAACCACAGACAGAGACCAAGTAAATCCAAATCCAAGTGTAGCATCAGACAGAATCAGAGTGACATACATCCAAGTAGACTAAAAGTTGGACAATTATGATTATTGTTGTTATTTCTGTACACACTCCAGACAGACAGACAGACAGGGAGCCGCAGTAAGTAGTCTGCACTACATTCACCACGTTCATCACATCCCATTTATTTTTTCAACTTGCCACTCGTCTCGTAAAGAAAATAAGAATGATGAGATTGATATTGCATCACAGAGATGAGATGAGCTGAGGAGAGCATAGTGAGGAGATCTCATAAGAACTATTGCATACATTACTCCACATGACTATTATTACCACTATTATCACCATGATTATGCATTGTTGTTGTTGCTGTTGTTACTGCTGTTGCTGTGTGAAGGGGTGGGGACGAGGGGGATGGCGGGGGGTGACGGGGCGTACTAGGCGTGACATATAAATAATAGTGCAGTGGATTATTACAGATATAAAATATGAAATGATGTTGAAATGATATAGGAGTGGGAGGGATGGACGAAATCTCGGTGGTGGAGAGAGACTCATTAAACATTCAAAATTTGCACCTTGGCCCCTTGGCTTTGGCTTCTATGAACAGTCAACCTCAACTCTGTCCGTCTGTCTCCCTTTAGATTCTAGCGGACGAAGGAAATGATATGAATTGTGGATGGGACGTCATCCAAGAGCCAGACCAGACAACTCGTCACGTCGTCACTTGGATTCTGAGAGATTTGAGACTGTTGTTGTCTCGTATGTATTGCGCGAACATGGATTGTGTAGGACATGGGCAAGATAAACTAGGTACACAGTATACAGACCTCCGTAATGTGTGAGCATGGGACATAACAATTATGAGACTCGTTACAATCCCATATTCCTATAATTATACATACACTCTGCATTTCCATATCTCTATCACTGTACATATATCAGTATATATGGTCCGAAATTAAAATTAAACATCCCACGCTCAAAACCACACACTCTGTTGTACCAGTACCATCTAAAATGTAGTATGTAGTCTATCACTCAATAGTATAATATTCCACAACCAATTACATTTTATAAACCAGTATCATATGTCTTATTCCATTCTCTATAGTCCCTCCTAATCATAATCATTACGATTCTTTGAATTCCACTGTGTAGCCTTCTCCCCTGTATTTTTACGATTACGATTACGACGTCGAAATCCACATGGAAAATATATCGAAATGCAGATACTTAAGGGAAACAAGGCAAAAAATAGAGAATCAAATAAAGTACCTACATAGAAAACCATTACCATAAGGCTATATGCAAATCATCTCAGGGGAAAGAACTGAAATAAATCGACTCAAAAATTAAAATCCAACAAAGAAAAAATACACTGCCCATTTGTTCACGTGCAAAACAAATTTAGTCTTTTCTTTCTTTTTGCATCTACTCCGACTCAGCAGATGCTAAGCAGATATAAAATCAAAATAAATATTTTAATGGAGTACAGCTTTCTTGGTCATGTTATTACATGAGACTTTTTTTGTTTTTGGCAGGATTTACCACTACCACGAGATTCTTCTCTCTCCTCGCTATCGCCATTAATTTGGTTTCTCTCGAAAAAGATGGAAGATGGAACATGAACATTAACCTTCTGACGATGAGAGGGACACAGAGTGTCGAATCAAGAGATTTATACCTCATTTCAAATGCCCAGAATTGGACATAAATATCTGTGTAGCATTCCAAGTCCAAGTCCAAATAAGAAAGGACATGGGACGGTGGACAGTTTAGAGAGCATTTAACTGCCGATGCGGCGATGGAGATGGAGATGGAAATCACATTATATTATGTTGCTTCATTTAATATTCTAATGAGCTACGCCACCCTCCATCTCCGTCTCCACTACCGTACACCGTACAACAGCTACATTCTTTTTTCTTCTATAAATTATCAAATAACCAGAGTTATATAAACGGGTAAAAGAATCTAGCGTCACAAATTAGAAGGAATGGAAGGGCCACGTCCAGAAGTCGATAAGATTTATAATTGGCTCTTCTCTGGTCTGACTCTGACTGCTGCGTTGGAGTTAGATGATCTTGATTTGTGAAGCGGAGGGAAGGCGTGTGTGAATAAAGTATTATTAATAAAATTTTATTTCCCAATGGAAGTCATATAACATTCACATGTTAAGTGTTGGTCTTTGTATAAAATGTGTCATTTTTAGTAGGCTATAAGTAATTGATATGTGGCCCTTCTTTGACCATTTAAGGACTTGACGAATTTATATGATTTGGAAAGAGTGAAAAAAAATGAGAAGAATAAGGGACTCGAGATGCTATACAACAATAAGGGGTAATTCACTCACATACAGTCAGAAAATGGATTATAAAATAAAACGAAAGTTGCCTCACTCACGAGTTGTAGTATACTATCGGTAGGGGTAGGACTATACATAGTTGTAAAAAAATTATATAATTATATAAACCTCAACTGACCTAATCCAGTGGGAGCGGGAGCGACGAGTGCCCAAGCCTCGGCCATATTACATTTGTAAAAATGTAGTACAGCAACATAGCAAAAAAAAATCATATTTAATTATATGTCCCTGCCTAGCCACGTACAGTTAAATTGTTAAATACTCACGACGGCACGGCAGCCGCGGCGGCTCCTGGGATATTATTTTCTAACCCAAAAGTAAATTAGTATGATTATGACTATGGCTATGATTAAATTGGATGGAATGGGGAACTGTGTCCCTCCACCCCTTCCCCTGTAATTCATTCCACATTGTAATAATACAAAATTCTCAATTCTCAAGTGTGGCATTACATATTATGATTATGGGAAGGGGAAATTTAGAAGACAAGTTATATTGAAGAGGTAAATAATGTGGATTGTAAATCCAAATGGTTCTCTTTTTTCGTCGTCTCCAAACACATAGTTTCTAATAAGAGTTTGGTGAATAATAATAATAAATAATGAAATGATGGAGTGTAATGGAGGCAAATGGATAATTGATCATCTTGTTTTCTTGCATACGAGTCTCCGCACTCTGTTGTCTGTGCGCTCACTGCTCTCTTTTTTGGTGTTGGGAGGAGGACAGTAGGAGAGCTCATTTAATAATGTGAGGAGCTTCAAGCTTCAAGCTTTTTTTCGAGTGAGTAGTGTAGAGATCATAACTTCCGTCTCCTCTCCTACTACTACTACTACTACTACATCTCACATTAGAATCAGCCGCTCTTCTGCATCCCTACCATGTAATTCCCCAATTACGATTACAATTGCAATTATCGACACATAGAATAATAAAACACTTTGTTGTAGAAATGCACTTCGACTTCCCCTTCAACCCCTTCAACACAGTCATTTTAGACAGTCATCTTCTTTGCTCAATTTACCATTAAAGATTTCTCATAGTCATTTAGATGGCTTTCATTTTTTTTTGTCTAATATAATTCAGAACGCTATCATTTAATTGCTATTGCATCACTAATTAGTAGAAGATCGCACACTTTCCTCACTAGTCAGTCGCTTTTTCTATCCCTATCATCTCAATACTGTAGCCACATATGTACTCCCTGCAGACTCACTGTACAGAAGATGTTTATAATATGCAAATTTTTAGACAAAGTGCACACACACACATGCACCTAGAAAAACCAATAATGAATGGAAATCTTGAGACATCCCATGCAATACTCGGCCATCTCATGTGCCGAAGAATTGGGAATCGAGTGAATTAATTACAACAAAATAAAATGTGTCCTCACTTCATCAGTCTATACAATACAGCACAATTGTGTATGAATGAATGAATGAGCGAGATCCACGGCCTGAGAATGGCTCATGATGAGGCTATGGTATTTGGTTCCGGAACCGTTGTTGGGGCTGTGAGGGGAACTATTATAGGACGGTGTCATTATGATGATGATGACGAGGACGACGATGATGATGATGATGAGAGAATAATAACAAGTTATAATCTCCAGCTCGTGTTCGGATAAGAATAGGCCCAAAACAGCGGAAGCTTTGTGTGAACAAAAAATTAAATAGAGATTATAGTTTATTCTTCCTTCCTTTTGTCTCGTCTGGAGTGGGAGAGGAGACTGTTACTCCACGATTAAAGGAGCCAAGAAGAAACAGATGGGGATATGAGACTCAAATTCTGATTCTGAAATGAGCCGTGATTACAGCTTCAAGCTGGATGTCTTCCGCCTCTATACATATTCTATATCTTTATTTACACAGAACAATCTCGAGCACGGCGACGGAGACGGAGATAGACTCCACTGCACTGTTCATCATCTCCTTCAGCTTCTTCAAGAAATACGAGTAAATGTGTAAAATGTCCCGTTATGTTTTTCCTATGTGTAGAGGTATATTGACGGATGCCTCATTCTCCGTTGAGGATTTTCCTCAAATCCCATTCGCATATATCGCATCTTTTTCTGTAGTGGACTTGGGCTTACTGATATTTTACTCAGTCAGTCATAAAGTGATCTGTGTGTCCGTGGAAGAAATGGCGAGAATGGAGAATTGATGATGAGGAGAAGAATAAGAAAAAAAACGAGAGAGATGAAGATGCGAGGAGGGTGTAGAGTAACAGTTGTTGATGTTGTTGTTGGCATAGGAATGGACAGGAGAGGGGGAGAGAGAGAGAGAATGGAAGTTGAATGACCACGGATGGAGAATTGATGGAGATTTGATGCAGAATTGGGAAGAGAAATAGCTCCTAAATTACAAGATCTCTTTCCAAGCCGTCAATTAAGTTGGCAGTGTATTGGCATGGAGCCGAGGAGGAGGAGGACGAGGAGGAGGGGAGACGCGGCGGACAAAGAGATGTGTCTAAACTGTCGAGACCGAGACTCCCTACACTACACACACACACAAAGTAAATGAGGAGCTACATACAGAATACAGATACATACAGATGTGGAGAGACCGCAGCAGAGATGTGTCTATATGTGTGTGTGTGTGAGAGCGGAGAATTTATGGAGCGGCTGATAAAGTCATGAAATATTGAGGCGCTTTTAAGTAGTGAGTCAAGTCATTGAGTCATTAGTTTAGCTCACAACATATTTCAAATTCAGTCCATGGATTGAGCGAATTTAAGAGAGAGACTGACTACTGACTCGGAATGGAAAGGAATCTCCTCACTGCTTCATCTTCGTCTCCTTCTGTCTGTCTATGTCTTGAGTTGTGACTTCGTGAGGTGGATGTGGACGGGATGGGGACTTGGACAGAATAGGACTGGACTCCAAGCGCTTAAATCTTCAATTGACGTCTTATTATTACTCCTCCACTCTTTACGAGACAAGCGGACAAGGATTTGAGATGAAAATCAAATCAAAATCAATCTTAAATTATACACCAGCCTCCCCGTCCATCCATCCATCCAACCAACCATCCATCTGTGGAAGTACGAGTCGCTAATAAAAGCAACAACTCCGTCCGACCTTCCAAATCCCAAATATCAGTAATCTTGCGTGACCAACTAAACCAAATCCATCTCCTGCCAACTGCCAACGCTCATAACAAACAAGAACCAAACCCAGATGCGGATTCGAATGCAGACTTGAAAACCTTAAGATAAAAGAATTGTGATCTCCCTTACGCGCCGGCCGACATCTCCTCACTAGTCAGTGAGAGAGTCTCCTCCTATTTATAATTCATTTATTTCATTCCTACTACTACTACTACTACTAGTTTCTTCAACTTTTCAACATGTGAGTGCGAATATCTGTATGGAAATGAGATGCGTGATGCGTGACTCTGATTGGGATGCACTCATCTGAATCTGCCTCTGTGTCAATGAATCTACACGTATGAAAGATGAAGATCTACAGAGAAGATTGCATAATAAAATTGTGGTGGTGTTCTGACCTGGAAATGAGTCCGGGATGACGACGCTCAGTCCCACTTCTTTCCATTTCCCGCTCTTGCTCGCCTTCAAACATTTTGCCTGAACTTTGATGGCCCGGTATTTCTTGTACAGGAGGATGGGCTGCGTGATGTCAATGTCGGCGGGGAGGAGGAGTGCCCGGATGAGGTTCGAGTCCTCACAGTTGGTCACCCGGACGACACGTGGCAGAGGGTAGGACGTGACGAAGTCACTCAGGGAGTACGTCTCGGGACTCCAGGACAGGAACCGGAACCGCGTGCTCCGCGTGCTCCCACTGTCCGATAAATTACAACTCGTCGACTTCCCCAATTTATTCTTTGACACAGACATAATTCCGATATGATCCCTTCTTCCGGGAATCTTCCGTCAACAAGTCACTTTTTTTAAAAATTATTTTTTAACTAGTTCACAGTCACAGTTCACACTTTTGAGAGTTTCAATTATTCACCTTTTTTCTTTGTCTTTGTAATTATTCCAAACTGAATCCACCGAAGAGTTTTCGCACAACTTTGTTTTTGAACAGATCAAGTAATTAATTAATTGGATGAATTAGTCACCTTCACCACACACTCAAACTCCCTCCAGACGAAACTTCAGTCCAGATCATCTTACATCTCTCCACTCTGACGCGTGACAAGAGAGGAACATGGCCTTCTGATGTCAAGATGAGATTCTGTGCTCCTGTCCTGTTGCGGAGAGTGACAGCTGATCTGTCCACAAAGAATTTTTGTATAATTTTTTTTTCAGAGTTTTCCAAAAACTTTATGAGTCCCTATTATTTCACTTTCACTTCCAGGCCAAGAATAGAGTTGACAGCTCTCAGAATATTTGGGAATCTGTGAAAAGCAGAATGTATAAAAAGAGGACACGAATTTAGTTGACAAACTTAAGAAAGATCTATGTAAATGAACCAAGTTTTTTTTCAAAACGGGGCAAGTAAATTTGCGGCTTCCTCCGCTGTGGAGCTGGAATGATGATTTATGGCGGTAATAATATATTATGCAATGGAAATGGTTCCGTGGTTTCCAGTTGCAATTACACACTCTGAGTCTCCTATCTCTACATCTCACCACAACTAATCCCAGATGCGCATCACATTTATAAGGAAAGATCTGAAAGATGGTTCCAGTGAGCAGTTCAGCTCCTTCACTTTTATATTTTTATGACTTTTATGACAGTCACTCTTGATTAAATTGTTTTTTTTTTCAATTAATTTTTAGTAATTCTCGTTATGTGCTCCCACTCCACAGATTATGCACTGTACACTCTTCACCTCATCTGTAGATCTCATCCTTGGAGAATCTCCAATTGGACGGACCCTTTTTAACACCCTTCATCCAGACACTCTCTAAAAACTTTCCTCCCTGTGTACTTGTCTCTATTTCTTTTCCCCGAGGGGACTGGTTCAAAATCGAAATGTTCAAAATTTCCAAAATGTCCCAACTGTTCCACTCCATTCTATTCCCTATGCTTTCCTTCACCAAACAAAAATGTGCGAATGCTTTTAAATTCTATATGCGAGATGAGATGAGATCTCGTAGGTTGACGTAATCCTATGGAAATCTCAAAACTGAACTAAAACTTGATCCTGTACGTATAATAAAGAATCCGCAGATTCTGCACACATGATGGTGGAACATGTCTCTATAGTCCTTCCAAGAACGTGTATCCTCACTCACTATCTCACTCACTCACTCCACTGTTTCATTGTCTATCCTGTTTCTTGTCTGTGTGTCTCCGTTCACTCGCAGTTCCCAGCTGGCACAACTGACTCTCTGCAAGGCTTGAGATGAACTGTAGTCTCACTCTGCATGCCGTGTCCTCTCAAGTCTAAAGTTCGTAATATGAAATATAAAAGAAGGGAGGCATATTGGAATTTCAATGCGAATTTCCACTCACAACAACATAGAACTTGTCATGCTTTGCTTTGGATGCTGAGCCCCTTTTCCCTCCTATGCCTATGCCATCATTGGAATTTCAAAGAGCAAATAACTTGTCTCGCTCCTCAATACTCCTCTTTAAAACACATTAAAGAAACGGGATAGGGGACACATACTGTACAGTACACATGCTCAATAATAAAGGCCCTCTACTCCAATCCTCCTATGTACCTCCACAGGATATACGACTGAGCGTATACACTATCAGTATACGTGCAAAAAAATTAAAGGGGAGCGGATCGCTATAATTCCCAACTCAAGAATTTAATTGCAAATATATAATAGAGTCATTCTCATTGTCACCGTTCTTTTTTTTTTCTTGTTCTTTCTGTCTGGAAAGAAAAAGGACACGCAGTAAAATAAAATGTTCTGTTTACTATACAGACATAGCACAGGTATAGAAAGAACTGAAAGAATAAAAAATCAAGTGACTGAGCCAATAGTAGGGAGTGCGTAACGCGTCAGGTTTCTGACTGAATACAGACTTACAGGTGTAATACAAGGAGAGGCAGACATAGGCAGAGGTAGAGTATTACTCCTTGACTCCTTTCATGCTCAGCACTCCGTGTAAACATCTTCATTATCCAAATTAAAAAACCCAAATCCAACACAACCAAAAACCATTCTTCATTCTTCCCTTGTCTTTTCCCCCCGTTCTTTCACACATTCAGACAGAGACTACATACTCTATGCATATGAATGACTCACTGACTCACTGACTCAATGAATGAGAAACTAGAATAAAAATCCCTGACTGACGGTACTCCGCACACACACACACATGTATGAATTCAGTTTATTGAGGCACTGGCTCTTTCTGTGTTTGTTTGTGTATATAGTATATACCTATAGGTAGTTTGTAGTTTGTGCTCTGCTCTTTGAGGGCGGATATATGTAGAAATCAATGATGAATTGGTTGGACTGGTACTTGTTTTTATTGGATCTGTACATAATTAATTATAATATTTAGGTGTAATTCTTGTGGACGTGTACAGAGTGTAGTATTTAGTATAGGGATATTTAGTAGACAGATCCACGTATAATGTAGAGTGCTTCTCTCTCCCTCATTGAACGAGGATTGAATCATTGCATTGAAAGATGAATTCGTGAGAGATTCCTAAATAAAGGAGCAGGTTGTGAAGTATTGTTATATGTTCGGTACAGTGCAGTGCAGTGGAGGGAAAGATAAACTTCAAATTTAAGTGAGTCAATGCTCAATCTCAATCTCAATCAAAAGGATTTCATTAAAACTGGGACTCGGAATCGGACTCGGACTCGGTCGTCTCTGTATGTTGAGTTTAATTTGTAAGTAAAGAAGGAATTCCAAGTTTAGTGGGACTGAGACTGGATGCGGAGATTATGCAGATTTTTGTGCGTACGCTATGGTATAGAAGTGGAACAGCAAATAGAGACTCAATTGTGTGGAGGATTGTCCGACTCGGAGCTAATAAAAATAAGCGAAAGAGAGACAATCGTAAGTAAAGGGATGTGTGTGGAAGACACACGGAGAGATACGAATAAATGCAGTGGAGTGGATTAGATATAGAGACATGGCAGGTAGTAAAATATATGTGAATAAATTGGTTTGTTGGTCGGATGGTTGTTTTTTTTGGGGGAGAGAGATAGATTTCTTGCTCCACTGCTCTCCAATGGAACAATTGAAATCCTACACGGAGTACCTATGTCCCGTCGTCCTTAATGGAAAAATAATTACTTGTGCGTCTCTAGTATGTTTGTTGGGAATGTGTGTGTATATGTGTGAGATCGTGAGAGATGTGATTCCATTGGGATCCTTGCTCAATGTAGATTGAGGTTTGAGTTCCAATTTTATTCCAATCAAAACCAATCCAATATGTGTAGTAATACTAATAAAGCGGAATGCTCGAATGGTGGTATATGGTATAGAAATGGAGAAAAATGCATATAAATAAAAATTGAATGTAAATTGAGCATGATTGGACAATGGAGATGGAAATAATTGACTTCAAGTGGGCAAAATGTAAAAATGTATAATGTGATGTGATAATCATGTATTTACATATATCTTTAAATAGCCTCTACTTTTTTTTCCCCCTCCGCATCTTAATAATAAATTCATTTTTCGTTCAAATCTTAGCCCAGTTTTACACTACTGTATCTCTGTCTCTCTTTCTTTCAATAATCCTATACACAATGAGATCAAGTCTAACTTTTTTCTGTTCTCTCTCGTGTCTAATGATAATGATGTCACGAATTCTCTACTCATTCCCCTTGAAAACCATCATGTGTGCAGTACGGCGAGTCTCGGAGTCTCTCTATATAATATATTTCCCAATTAAATACATCTTGTTCAGTTTTTGTCAAAGACCGCAGAGTCTCAAAATGATTTGCCGCCTTAAAGACCTTAAAATAAAAGGAGGAGATTAATACAGGTACGCAAGTAGCGTAGGTAGACATGGAAGCACATACGAGACTAATTGGTAAGTAGGTAGGTAGATACGTTTATTTTTTTAGTATTTGCTTCACAAGTTTCGAACTCGGAAAACAGTAGCTCATTGCCATTCATTATTTACTTAATTAGCAGTTATATTACTATGTATTTATATCAAGTATTATTTGTGCAATTATTTTGATATAAGTTTTTATTTACCTGTATTGCCAGTCACTTCTTCTCACTGGGGGTGAGTTTCCCCTGTTTATTAGGATTTAGTTTCAGATAGTAATCTCACAAGTTTTCTCCTCTTCCATCCGTTTCAATTCCGGTGTTGGAGTCGGATTCGGAGTTCCGAAAACTCGGAAAAATCAGGATGGACCCCTTCAGCTCCAGTTTTAAACTTGTTTAGGCAGGCAAGCATCTGTAACGAGAAGAAGAAATAAAGAAGATTAGGAACATTAGATTAGAATTAAGATTCTTGTTGTAAATAAATGACTAAAGATGGTTGGGAGATGCGTTTCTTTAGTGGATGTTGTGTTTTGAGATGCCTGGAAAGTTTCGTTGGAAATGTTATAAATAAATGTTAAATGGAAGTACTGGTTGACTAACAACAGACTTTAGCTCATAACTGCACTTTTTGTTTTTTATTTTCAAGGTACCATTTTCCAACCCAGGGCCCTGGGCCCACACTACAATCCACAATCGCCCTATCCCGTACGTTACGTATAACCTACTCAATGGGGAAACGTAGCGGGAGTTTTGAACCTCTGTCAATGTGTTTTAATTTTAATGCTTCATCCTTCATAGTTTCATTTCTTTCATTAGGCATGGTCCATAAATGATGTCACCTGCTAGGTGGGTGGGTCCTTAAAACCTCTCCATTTAAGCCCATGTTAAAAAAGTTGTCATTCTATTGTTAGGGTGGGTGGGTGTATCAGAAAAAGGC
>JAQFZE010003247.1:0-12918 GCA_034695245.1 Dicyrtomina saundersi | reverse complement strand
CAGAATGCGCTCAGGCTGTTGCTTAACCAGAAGGAATCACCCTCCTAGTTAACCGCCAGACCAACCTGTACTGGTTAGTTTAGAGTACAGTTCAATTAGTATTAGTGAAAGCGTCTCACTCACAGGATCTTGGTTTTTATTTTATTGGTCTCGAGTCTCGAGTATTGATGTACAGTGGGGAAAAAAGTACACAGTTGTACATCTCATAAAAAATATCTCACACACGATTTCCGATGTGAGCAGAATCTTTAATGGAAGGTAACGTGGAATTAGGGAGCTCTGTATTTATGTATCCTAAAAGATACTCTAGCTTAGAACGAGAACGAGGCGGATTAATCTTGATCTTTGATGCATTGCTTACAAATTCCATTACTGCGACGTTATGCCAATTCTCTATACAGTAAATTCAGCAGACTATTCCTCAATGGCCCGAGTGTCTCTTCTCTCCGTTTCTCCCGTTGTTCATTGATAATTCATCAGAGATGAGGAGGACACGGACATGGAAATATACAGCTGTTGCTTTTGAAACTACACACAATTTACAATAAGGGGAGACGAGACAAATCGCTTTTATATTTGAATTTACGATTATCTTTTTGTACAATTTATATGGCTTTAGTGCATTTGTTGGATTGAACTGTCAGTACATACACTACTGGTATGTACAGTAAATGCCAAATACTAATCCGAAATCCGAAACCCGAAACACTGTCGACTGTCGACTGGCACAAACTACGGACTACGAGCTACGGCTACGATCCGCTCCCTCAACTCAACAAGTTTGTTAACAGTAATTTCAATACACGAGACGTCAAAAGTCAAGGGCGGTCATTTTTAAATGGGAAGGGAAAACCATCATGGTTGGCTTTGGCTACATATTAGAATTATTTTCTAGTTTCTCAGTTTTACTGATACCACAATATATGTATATCCCATTAAAACAAGTAGGTACCAATGTTCTGATTTTCTAATTTCTGCTTCCAACTGTTGCAGTTTCGTGCTAAAATAAAATAATCTCAAGTTTTAAACCTCGTAAAGTTATGTACACTTCCCCTCGTATAATAATAAACCAGGAGGCTTTAGCATCCGTAGGACCAGGGCCAAACACTCCTATAATTATTTAATCATTTTTAGTACCATTTAATCTCCGTGATAATCTGCTATGGAAGACTAAGTCGACTGTGTTTATAGGGAGTAAAATCTACACATTTGCCTACGTAGTTAAAACTCTACAAGTTCCAGATTCAATCTTATCATGAATTGTGCTTCCATTTTGGCATTGGCATTGACACCAACCCGCGCATAAATCTAAATCTACGTCTACGTCTTACTACGAAAACCAAATGCAAAAGCAAAAAGTGGTAGCTGACTTGGTGAAATGCATAAGTACTAATGTCACCTGTTTTTTTGCTAGCGATGAAAGACCAAAAAAAAACTATATACAAATAGCTTATGTACATAGCTAGTCTATTTCAATTTTATTTTTACAACATATATTTCCATAAGCAATTGAACAGCCCTGTTGACAAACAATATGGGGAAGGATCTCGTGTAAATAGCTCTTAAAACGTCTTTTAACTGCGCTGAGGTTCAGGGCTGAGGGCCGAGGGCTGTGAGGTTGAATTAGAATGATTATGAAGATTACGATTTTATAAATAATCTGAGGACAGAGATGAAGCGTGACGGAAAATTATTTTGGAAACACTGTCATCTTGGTTTACTGTCACGGTCACGGGTTTGGATCCATCCCTCTGTTTCTATATGGCATTATTTCGTGTACGATGCAGCATACATAAAAGGTCCTCCTTAATAACTTAAGATTACTACACCACAAACAAACGTCTCGAAGGAAGCGTGTACTGTACTGTGTTATTAATACTGTGCAGCCGACACCAATCCGAACGCGTGCGACTCTCGTGTACTATATTCAGTAAAAATAAAAATCCCGTTTCAGTTTCAACTTGAGATTGAGTTCCAGATCCGGATTGTATTGAAGACGAAGAGTGTAGATGAGACTGGGCTGCTGCCTCTTGTACTTGTAATCTTCTTATCCTTCGTATATTTTGAACAGCGCGGAGTGCAGTGCAGTGTAAGAAAAAGGTGACGAAGGAAAACAAAAAGGGAAACCAAAAAAAAAAGAAATGAGCGAGTAAAATAGTGAAACCATGAAATACAAATACCACAGCGAGTTACCCCCCTCTGGGCTAAAAATATACCAAAGACGGAATCCCATTATCACACGGTGACGGTTCTGTACAACTGTACTGCACTGCATTTTCATTTCATATTTAAACAAGTCAAAGTTACTTAGTTCATATAAAGTCAAGAGAAAGAGACAGAGATACACTCGCTGGCGCTCCATATCCGCTCCGTTTTTCCTTGTTCCGTTCCCAGTCAAAATACCTCGAAAAAAATCGGTTAGGTACTACACCATAGTAGAATAGTAGGACCAGAACCAGGACCAGTTGCAGTAGTTGTAGTAGTAGCAGTAGCACAGCAGTGCCTCAGTGACGATGAGATTACATGGAAATATTTTTTGTTGGTCTCAAACTTGAACTTGAGCTGTAAAGATGTAAGCGTGTCCTAATCTCTTTGACTCTCTGTCTGTCCTACATCGGTGTACATCCTCCTACGATCCTACGATCTTCCGAGAGATGAAGTTCAAGAATAGTAATTTTCTCCCGTCCTCTACATTTTCCACGAGAGTGAGACTTCCCGCTATACTATTACGATAAGCAGGGGCGGATCCACGGGGTGGACCCATCCCAAAATGAAATTTTAATCTAGGTTAATTAGCACAGGGGCATTTACACCAAGGTGGTTTGTACTAAAATAAATAAATTATCATGATCCTAAAAATATGTAAATGGAACATTTTGCACTTTTCAAAGACATGTAAATGTAACATTTTACACTTTCCAAAAACATGTAGAAAAAGAATTTTGTACATTTCAAAAGCATGTAAATAGAACATTTGACAATTTTCAAAAACATGTAAATAGACTATTTTACACTTTTCAAAAACATGTAAATAGAATTTGTTGAACTTTTCAAAAACTCTTAACATTTTGCGCTTCTATCTCGTTTATTATTTTTTGACATAGCTTATTTTAATTCTAGCTTAAATGTGATTTGGACCATTTTGACCATTCTTCACTGACTATATGTATGGCCCACCCCATAAAATATTTCCAGATCCGCCCCTGACGATAAGATAGTATTAAGTGTAGTCGAATGTACAGGGACATAAATACAAGCTGTCTCTATAACGCTGACTAGTGAGTGGAGGCGACAGACTGTACTGTATATTTGTATACTGGCGTTCCTTGGAACTTGGAATCGCTACCGGTACCGGTACCGGTACCAGCACTGGTTTATCAGTATTACTCTCTCTTTAAAGCAGTCCTGAGCCAGTCTCTCTGGCCTCTGGTGCTCCACCGAACCGCGTTGTGTTGCATTGCGTCGCTCCCTGTAGCTTCTATTAGATCTCTAAATTTGACATGTATGCACTGTCATATTATGTGATATCTGGGATGTATGTCCGTGTACCTATATATGTCTGCTGAGAAGACCCAAGACCAATACCAGGACCAGTACCAGGCCAAAGTCCCTAAGAAATGTGACAAGCATCTTATTACTATTTGGGTTTTGTCTTCTTTTTTTTTCGGGGTGTCTCCTCATGTCACAATAACTGTCAGCGACAACTATCTCTATCTCTATGTAGGAACTAGCTATGTACTGGGCAGGTTTAATTTTTAAGTTCCCAGTTTTCCGTTTTCATTTAAGAATTTCCTTCTCAGTAAAAAAGATTGTTTTGTTAGTTTTGGAGCCTGAGTCTGCACCACTGTACTTTGTGTGGTTTGAACAGAACCGAACTCGAACCCGGATTTTCCGTCATTTTCAGTTTCAGTTCTGCAGGCAGGCAGATTTGAAATTGTATTTAAAATGTATTATGTAGTAATTTCTCACTTACTCAGTCTTTCTGTCTTTTATTTTCATAGCTCACAGAATGTAGACTGTAAAGAATTTCTTTGCCTTAGCTCTTAAATTGGGATTTCAAAAAGCAGTCAAGTCAAAGCACGTCTGCACGTCTCATGCACATTCCACAACGCAATCCCCACTTCCATTCGATTGACAATTATATCGCTCAATTCTCATCTCATTGTAAGTCACAGACAGACGGCAGAATTAATAGATATTTACAATTTACACAGATTTTTAACAGGAGAGTGACGGTCTAATTATAATTTTAAGTAAATATTTACCTACACATGTTAAGCCTTTTTTCGTTTTTCAACCGATGACATCATTTGTGGACGATCCCTTATACGTTTCATCTGATCACATAATATAGTGGCCCGTAGTACCGTACCGTAACTTGGATTCTTTGAAATAAAATCTTGAAATGATTTTATTTTCTTAAGCAGGATACTGCTCAGCAAGATCGTTTTGGCTTCGGTCGGTCGATCGGTCGGTCGCTTTACCATTTTTTAGTGCGGTGCATACAATAATGACACGTCTACTTTATTACGTCAAATATGCATTAAAAATATGACATATCCGTTAAAAAGGCGGGATGTAATTATAGTATGCTGTGCTGTACGGTGACGGTAGCTGTACATTATGAGGCATTAGGCATTTGTGTAAACTTTCCGCTTTTCTTCCTCCATGTTGTGCTTAAGCCAATGGTGTCATGTCAATGTCGACGTGGATGTGGACGTGGACGTCGATAAAAACGAAAACGACCTACATACGTACATACAGCATAAGTAGAAGGAACACTTAATGTATAAACGCTTATTCATTACATTGGTCTGGTTCTGGTGTCTGGTGCTCTGGCCATTTTACATGATAAGCGAAATCCGACGCCACGTCATGTCATGCGGGTGTCGGCTTCGGCTTCGGTTTCGGTTTTCGGTGTCGGTGTCAGTCGTCGGTATGTTGAGCAAATTGCACAGTGGGATTTCAAAGGATTCCGGATCTGGATCCAATTTTCCAGCTCCAGCCTTCTTCTCTTATGCTCAGTTCGAATTGTAGTTGGAAAAGAAACAGAGAATAGCAGAGTGTTCCGTCCTTTGTTCCATTCATTATCATATGTAGTTCACAGCAGCGAGGCCGAGGACAGATCAGAATTCAGAATAAAACCGAAGCCGAAACCGAGACCGAGCCACGTGACTACGAAATATACAAAACGAACCGTGATGTGATGAGGTTTCTGGGTTTTTCTTCCATCCCCATCTTCTCCATGTCGATCCGCCTCCACATTGCATTATTATACCCGTAAATATCTCTCTGCATTTACAGTCATTGATATGCATAGAAGGTGGATGCATAGTTAAGTATGTACATGCAGAGGGTAATTATCTAGAAATCTAGATGCTGTCTTCTGTAAAACATATTCGTTGTATGAAGAGTTTTTTGGCAAAACAGGTCCATTAAATGATTTTTAGCAAAATTGGATAAGTCCACCTAAAACATGCAATGATTCTGATTTAAATTTGGTTTCTGAATGTTTTCGTAGTTGTAGAAGACAATTGCAGTGCGTAAATTGTTCATGCAAGAAAAAGTTTAAGAGTTAAAAAAGTTTGGTTTCACTCTCCACGATTAAAATGTCATCTCACGGACTTTTTCCTTCACGTTAAGTTACGCATTTTGAGGCAAAACGAAAAAAGCCCACAAATTAAAATTTTTAAAAATTTTCTAAAAAATTCCAGAGTCAGTCTAGAATTACGAAACTGCTTGTACTTGTGCTTCGTCAGTTACAGTACCTGTAGAAAAAATGAGTTCAAAAAATAATCCTGTCACCTTTTATTCATTATTCGTTGTTCCTGTAAAATTAGCGTTGAAGGACTTGACCCGTTTTGCCTCAAAACTCATCATATTATGTAGTATGTAGAAATCAACACAGAATGGCAAATTGCATTGCATTACATTGCTCCTACTCGTCGTCTGTGTTTCTGTCACAGTTCTCGCTTGTTTTATTTTTTTGCTAAGTTTCTTCGAACGCCATGTTTTGTGTTTTGTTGTTGTTCTGCTGAGGGAGCTTATTAAAGCTTGCCAAATGTTCCAAGAAGAGTAATAAACTTGATCGCTCCTCTCACATGTATATACGTAATATAATTATTGTCCCTATATCAACTTGCATTCTATTTTCTATTTTATTCACTACTTAAATACCCCTACTGAAATAGTTTCCTATATTTCCTATATATGTTATTTCGTTTTGGTTTTCGCTCATTTCTTGCAGTACTCCGGTCGTGGCAGTGTCCTTACAGATATACCTATATATCTTTCCTCCGATGCGAAATCATTATTGTGCAGTCGTTGTCGTTGTCGTTGCTATATGCATCCTACATAATAAAGTAGTATTTAAACCCCCAAGTCCCGACAAGACCGAGAGACAGGAGTGAGCAGAGCAGTTTCATTAATTTCATTTGGAATTGGAATTTTCGTATTTGGAATACAGAATGAAGAAGAGCAGGAGGAGAATGCTATTCTTTGAGTTAGAAAGGAACCGTGAAACAATTTTCTTCTCATCTAAACGATAAGTCTATATAGCGATTTCATTGGAGTGAAATAGAATTAACTAGGAGATGAATGGGGCACAAATGCTATTAGCCACATTGCATAATTATATACCTATATCGAGCCCATATAATATATTCTTCATATAGGGCTATCCGTATATGTAGCTGTGCATAGCTGTAGATCTTTAATCTGTAGCGATTGTATTAGCATCTTATTAAAAGCTATTTCCATCTTTTTCAAATTACAAGCAAAATGTGGAAATTACACCAAGCAATGCAATGTAAGTATAGACCATATTATGCCTTTATGACTGACGTGGAATGAGGAATGTCAATCCGATTTTACTGCGTATATGCGCAGTGTAGATGTAGCACGCTTTTTATTGTTTCCACTTTATATATCAGCCTGTCTCACTTTTTTTTTACTTGAGATAATAAATATTATCATTTTTTAAGAGAAGTGTCGACGGCGAGGGTTTCTATGCATTTTTTTAACATTGACATTGGCTCAGTTGAATTAACTTTGTGTTGTATAATTCTAACGAGTTTCTTGATATCAAAATGAAACATATGCTATTTAAAATAGAATTAAAATGAGTTGTGTCAGAAAACACTAAATGGGATGGATGAGTAAAATTTTAATTACTAACTAATAGGAATTATTATTAATATTTTAATTAACAATTTTTTAAAAGGTGCAAAATATTATTTACGAGTTTTTTGAAAAATGCAAATATTCTATTTTCTTTTATTGTGAAAATTGCAAAATGTTCTATTTACATGTTTTTTGAAAGGTGCAAAATGTTCCAATTAACATATTTTTGAAAAGTGCAAAATGTTCAATTTACATCCTTTTAGGATCTTGATATTTTAATTTTTTTGTGTGCAGCTAGTGCATTATGTTTGTAGCGAAAATTGGAAGTGGGTCCACTTTGATTCTTCGTAGACGATATTTTATGAAAAATTCATTTAAATGAGTTATGATAGCGCACAGAGTCAGAGTCACAGCATGGCTTTTATTCAGTTAGTGTCAACGTCAACTTTCAGTGTAGGCCTGTGGCAGTGTGTATTCTTTGAGTGGAAGGTGGAAGTGGAGTGATGACAGGATGCAAAATTGTAAAGAGGCTGATTTTGATATCCATATTATACGAGTTTTACGAGTACCCGTACGAAGTACACCGCACCGGCACTGGCACCCGCACCGGCACCGGTGAAAGCCATAGCCCAAAGGGCCAAGAAGGTACCTTCCTATCTGCTTCCCATAGGCGGAGGAAGATGTAATTAAACTTGATAAATATTTGCCTCGTAGCTAATGTAATTTTGTTTCGAGTCTCTTCAAATGTCTGCATCTGTGCATCTGGAATCTGGAAACTAGAATCTGGAATCTGGAGCTTTAAGAGTTTTTTATTTCATGAGTAAACTGATTTGTTTTTGGACGGGGACGGTGATGACCGTGTAGCCTACTTTCTTCCAGTTTCCAGTTTTCTAGTTTTCTTGTTTCTGTTTAGTCTCGTAGCCAACGAGTCTACCTATGATGATGAGTACTTTCTGATTTCTGACGTGCATGTCAAGTACCTCTACTGCTGTGTCTCAAGTGAGAGCAGTGGGAAGGGAATTAAATGGGAAAGGGATCGTCCATAAGTGATGAGTGGGAAAACTTCTTCGTTGAAATCCATGTTAAAAACTTTGGCATTCTATTCTTCGGGAAGGTGTGTTTATCAGAGGAACGCCATGACATAATTTATGGACGATCCCAAATACGCCAAGAATCAAGACTTGGTAGTTACGTATAGCTTATATAGGTGGGTAGATTGGTGAATTGGTGTGCTTGCTTTGGTGATAAGCTACTACTAGGATTACTACTGAATGGGCTACTTTCATTTTTTTCTAAGATGGAAAACACGCAAAAAATAAATAGTATTCGTGTGTGTCAAAAATTGCTAAACGGGTTAATAACATGTTTCGCATTTTTACCCATTTTTTATTATTCTAACGATTTGGGATCGTCCCTAAATTATGTAACGGGTTGGATCAATACTTGGATATTTATGACATTCCATGTTAAAGATAGCCATTAACGAAATGGTTAAGCTGATGTCAGGGAGGTTATATTTTATAAATGTGAATATTTCGATGACATCATTTATGGACGATCCCTTAGAACTACGGATTCGGATATTGTATGATTGTATCTATAGATAGTATAGGTAGAAGACATTTCCTGAAGTGCACTTTTAAATAAATGGATAGGTGTTCCGGCACTTTATTTTTATTTTCCAAAGTACAACTTTATAATATGCGTCGTGTTTTTTTTAAATCGCCGGTGGTAACATGCTTAATATCATATCATCCACCATTCGTATTAAAATTGTCGATTTAGAAACAAGTGGAACTTCTCTGGTCTCTTGTATATATCTCTTGCACATTTTTAAATTCTGAATTATGCTGCGTTTTGATGGTATTGGTATTTAAAAAATCATGGTAAAAAATCAAATTTATTACGAAAAGGTAATAAAATAAATTTTACATCTAAACTAAAGTCTCGACGAAAATGTGTAATGTATTTCTGTCCTATTTTTCTTGACTATGTAATTAGAATAGAAGGCAAATCAGTGTGATGCAGTGGCGGGCTGGGGCTGCTGGCGGGCATTGAGTTCAATTTCGTATATTTACCTTTCATTTTATTACCTTCTCTGTTACCGTTACCGCTACCGCTACCGTCGCTGTTGCCGTTACCGTTACCGTTCCCGGAACCAGTGCCAGTGCCTTGCAGGCTTTGCATAGAATTTCGTTAATTTTGTTAGAAGACCCCTATGTCTCTCCCTGTCCCCAGCATAGCAGCCGCAGCCCCAGTCTTTCTCTCGTGCCCGTTTGGTTTTCGGCTTATTGGGTTCGTTTTATGGTTTTCTCCACATGGGTGAGTAGAACCTTCACCTTAATAGTACAATCGCGGTCTCGTCCTTTTTCTGGTCGTCGTACGTGGTACGTGGAGGTACATATATATGTGAGTGTAATTATTATGTTGCCCAAGATTTTAAATATATTGCCATTAGGGGTCGTCCATAAATGATGACATCATGGAAATATTCCAATTTCTAGGACCCCTGTCATCAGCTTGAAACCGTTGCGTAAATGGCTGCTACCTTTAACATTGGATGTCATCAGTATCCAAGTATAGACCCATTAACCCTACCCGTGACGTCATTTATGGACGATTCCTTACTAAAAACAAACTAGGCTAAAGTTCGCAAAAGCTGTCATGTGATGCAAGTCATAACAACTGTGTGTATATTTGTGTAACTCGCGGAGTCCTATATGCAAAAATCAATTGGAAATGAGGGGAAATGAAAAAAAACGAGAATGAAATATGGGATCGGATCCGGATCCGGATCGAGTCCTGAGAGCCACATTTGCCTTTGTTCTTTGTCCACAGTCCACAATTTGAGTCTATAACCTCCACTCATTTATTGATTAGGAATTAAGGATAATCTGTAGGGAATTGAGTCGAGAGTCAAGATTGGAAAAAAAGATTATTTTCCCCATTAATAATGTCAGAATTCGCTCATCTGGAGAAATACTTTAGACTGTAGTGGACGTATATGAGATGGAGGAATGGAATTATAGAAATATAGAATGGGTCCTCCTGCCCTTTTGCAAAATATGATTATTATTATTAGCATTCCGCATTCCCATAAATTCTCATTATTATCTCCAGACCAATTGATGCAATGCAATAGACTTCCATTTGGAACTTGGATTCAGCTGCTCGCTGTGCTCCAGCTGCGTTTCACTTTCCACGATTACGATTACCTATATTAGTTTGTACAAAGTTACATGTGATTGGGTTTGCGGGATCGTGAAGAGTTGAAGGTGCAAAGTGTCACTTCTACACCTATATAAGTTGAAAGAACAAAATGTGACATTTAAGCTGTATTCTGTCACTGTATTGATTCATTTTGGAATTTTGTGGAAATAGGTAAATTAGCCCGTACCATTGCATTGTACCAAATTTTGGGGGGAAAGCTGAATTAGCAACCGGTTTGGGGATTTTCCAAAAACCTATTTAAGTTTAATGCGAATTGATTTTTTTCAGTTTGAATTTCACTTGAATGGCAGGTTTTTTTAAATCTAAAAAATTAATTTATAATACAGTTTAATATGTATTAAGAACTGATTTCTTCAAAACTTTAACATCTCTGCGGTTTCACTAAGTTTTTTCAGAAAGTAAAAATACAGAAAGCTGAAATAGAAATTTACTTTTAAGAAGTACCGTAAATATTCGGATAAGCGCCGGGTCTCAAATAATCGCATTGTTTCTTTTTGCACTTTGGCTATGGCCCTGGATGACATTTTGATTTGGCAGATTATTTTGAGTGGATTATACTGTACTGTATACTATACAAGTATGTTGCACGTATTAAGTGCATAATAATGTATTACGCAGATAGCATCTGGAAATCAGAAAATTCGTATATATTTGTCATTCGCTTCGTTTTCCTTTTTTGCACACACAAATATTGAGACTATGCAGACAGAACTACGGACGTAACGGAACTACCTACTTTGTGTAGTGTATTTGTATTTGTTTCCGTTATTTCTTTTGTTTTTTTTAGCTTCGTATTAGTTTGGTGGAATGGGCCGTACTTGGATTGAATTTAGGTCTACATATTCGCATATGTACATTCTCCATTGCATTATTGTAAGGCATGATTTAGGTCAGAAAAATTGCCTTCCAATTCCAGTCCCAGTTCCATTTCTGTCCCGCTCTCAGCTTTCTCCAGTTCCAGTATATTTGTAAATAGTTTAGGTAGCAGAGAGGTACTTTTTTATTCATGGCAATGCCAAACTACACAACTGCCAAGTCAAGTGAAGCACACCGAATGAATTGAATATAGAATTGGTTCAGCAGCCTCAAAAAATTTTCTCCATGCTTTTTTTTTTGTTTGCCTTTATTTCTATACCTTCTTCTAACACACACACCTCCTCTCACTCAAATCTCAAATCAAAGCCACTAATTTTTTTTTATTGTAAATACACTATACGCAGTATTCTATTTACCTATTTTCTGTAACATCACGTCCGTGATGTCACGAGATGTCCAAGTCGATGACGATAATTAACACAGCACGACATCGCAACGACAACGACAAACAGAAGCAAGTTCACACATTCAGCAGCACTTGACTGAACAATTATTGAGCAATATCATGTACAGACATACTAACTTGTATAATAATTTTAAAATTTTGTGTAGTTGTCAACATTCCCTCACTCACAAGTTGTTTTTTTAACAAAAGTTAACACATTTTTTATTTACTATATAAAAGACCATAAGTTGAATCTTGAAGCTTGAATATTGGTTGGCGTTATAGTAAAAAATTTAATTGCTTCATAATTTTCTGAATTTAATTTGGAATTTATAATGAAATTATTTTAATGCTAATTAAAATAATTTATTCAGTTACGCATAGCGCATTGTTTTTAAATCAACAAAAATAAGATAATATTTTCTAATTTGTAAAACTACTTGACAAATGGGCACTTACTCGTTTTTTCAAGCGTCTTTAACACTGTGCATGTCACACTGTATAGTCTCCTTAATAATCCCTTAAAATTGTGGATGCATTTAGTCTAATATGCGAGAGAGAGAGGGAATGGGATTATGAATTACATAAATGTAATGATGTACTGTTATCGTTTCGCATATTTCCACTGGAACTGGAAAATAAACTCCCCTTGACAGCTCATTGCCACGTAGGCATACTTAATGACGGAGGTTTTAATAACGACAAATTTTTTGTAAGAAGAAAAAAAACAGGGAATATATAGTGTATTAATACATATGGAGAAGAACCAAGAACTTATGCTACGCAGTACGTATAATGGCCTAATGGTGGACTACCTTATTACCTTCAGTCTTGAAGAATGGGTTGTAATAATATTTAATTACTGGGATATGTGTGCTCCATGTATTTGATGGGTGTGGGGACTAACTAACTAGTAAGGCAGGGAGAGCAGCTAGGGGCATAGCAACAGCTCTAGAATCTAGAATCTAGAAAGTTCGGTGTCGGCTTCGGTTTCGGTTTCGGTTTCGGACTTTTAGCTTCGGCATCGGCTTCGGCATCGGCATCGGCATCGGAGTTTGTTAGTTGAAAGTTGGAATATTACATACATAATAATTACAGTTACCAGAAGCAGAGGCAGTCCGGGTTTATAGGTGTATGAGTAATACAAAGTATAGAACCATGTTTCTCTATTATTTGAACTCGGTTTTTCGGAGTTTTAGGATTTGGTTTTTCTCTACACAGACTACGGTGCACACTACTGTTCTGTTCTGTACTGTAAATATAACTGTGGTGCAATGTGCTGTACTGTGATGTGGGGCCCAGGA